>JAKTYP010000081.1:0-125302 GCA_030561945.1 Metschnikowia krissii | reverse complement strand
GGGGGGGGGTATCTTCTGGGCACATTCTGAGTGTTTCTGTGCTCATCTCTCCGGTATTTTGGCGTGGGGGGGGGGGGAGGTTCCGGAAGATCTTCGGCAGATTTCCACCTGCCGTTCGCGCCCTCTGTCCACCATCCAGCTGGGGCCCCTGGCCCTATTAATGCGATATTCCCCTGGCTCATCTCCTCGGGTGCTTGCGTCTCCTTATACTCACGGCTTTTCCGTATACTCCCCGTCCCTCCATCTCGCTAGGCACACGCACATGCGTGGCAACGGCCATGCCAAAATAACTACGGCGTAAGGGCCTCAAGCCTTCGCAAATATATGTTTCGCCTTGCGCCGCATCATCTTTCGGGCTGACCTCGGACCGCCCGGCTGTCTGTAGGGCAAAACGGACTTGGCGCCGCACATCACTGGTTGTTGCCCCTCTGCGTCCGGCAATAATTCTTCTTCTTTTTTTGCTCCGTTTATCAGAAGCTTTTTCTTTTTTTAATTTTTTTTTTAATTTTTTTTAATTTTTTTTTCTTTTACCGGTTTTGTCTCGTGATACCTTATCTCATATTCTTTCTTTCCCTTGTTTTGTCTCCTGTAATCTTCTTTTGTTGCTCTGTAGAATTGTTCTGGGACCTTCCGGCACGTACTCATGAATCATGGTCAGCCCTGCGGCCTGGTTGGATCTGGACCGTGCATGCACACCGCCCCGTGACTTTGCCAAGGCCACCGCGTTTCGAGATTTGCCGCAAGAGTCTTGGCGTAAGGAAAAAATTAAAAGACTAGAGTACCACAAAAGACTAGAGTATCAAAATACTAGAGTAACAAAAAAAAAAAAAAAAATTAAACCGAAAACCCGGTTTGGCGCTGAACGTTTACTTTACTCTGCGAAAAATAAGGGGGAATGAGGTACAAAGGGGCCGTATATGAGGACATCCCGGGCCTAGATTTTAAAAAAAAATCTTTCGTAGACCTTCTCTTAGGTGCCCCCACGGGTAGTTACACCATTTCTTACCAACATCGTTTCGCACCCAGTGCCGCTCTGGGGTCGTGTCCTTTATCACTCTTCGGTGTAAGCCGCACCATTTCCTTTCCTATTTCGAAGAAATCATACGTATATATATATATATATATATATATATATAGATATTTGTTGAAATTGCATATGACGGTATATGATTATCACGCCAGTCACTCGTGCTTAAAATTGCATGGATAGATAAATGTAGCCGAGGTAGTTGGTTATTTTTTTTTTTTTGCTTTCCAAGGCATACAGTGGCTCTGAACCTCCTTCATTTTATGTCTTCTGTTTTTTTTTCTTCTCACTGGTCTGATTCGATAGCCACCGGAGACCACCTCTTTTGCAAAAAACTCTCAATATACCGTATAAGTACTGAGCTTAATGGTTTCCGACATTCTCCTCTTTGGCTATTTTTTTTTTTTTTTTTTTTTGGGGGGGGGGGAAGGCTTTTAGGCTCACTGACAAAACTACAATAGAATCAGAAAATATGGCATTCAAAGAATCGCAACAATCCGTGAACTAATTATTCTCCTCCCTGATTCCTTAGCTTCCTCTGCGGGATGGGAATGACTTGAACATAAAGTTCAAAGACTTTACTTATAAATATGTAAATCAATTACACTAACTCTGCCGTGAACACCAAAAGTATTTGGCTAGAGTTGAGTGGCAGGCTAACGCGTTAAGCAACTAGAATCAGCTCAGTCGGCTTTGAAAGCCCCCCCCCCCGCAAGAAACTTCATAAGTTTATTTGACATTACTTGATTCAAACTTCTAAAAAGTAATCATTCGCGTCTTGTCTTTGTTTTGCTCCGGAAGTCCTTAGTCGTCTTCAATTTATTCTCATTTGCTGCATGCATGTTGAAGTTGCAAGACATTATATTTATATATATATTTATATTCCATGAGATAGCACCCATAGATTCAATTCTTCGTGTTGGTTTTCCCGTGAAGCTCTTCATAATACACATACATACTGCGCAAATTCATCTCACATTTACTCTAAAAAATACAATAAAGTCTCACCACAACAACAACCTCGTTGTCCCACCATTAGATCCTCTTTATGTCCAGCGCCGATTCGGACTATCCTGCACAACACTCGCTGTTTTCGATAACGATACCCCAGTTTGTTTCACCACAACCATTCTGTTCTCCTTCTATACCACTGCCATTTTCTCCTAGGATTCCCCTTCACAACCCTACGCAATGCGTTCCATGTGCCAACCAGTGGCTTTCTATGTGACCTTGCCCCGGGCTCACGTAACTGCTATTCGAGCGTTATCCTCGTTGACACCAATAATGGGAGCACGTACCTACAAATCTAAAGATATCTTACCCAACACCCTGAAACCTGCCTCCACAAACGAGTACGTGCAAATTCCAGAACACCTACATATACATACGTTCGTACCAGAATTAGAGATCATCCGCGACGACGAGCTCAGAGGCCCGTTTAAGGAGTTCCTGAGCAACTTTATTCTAAAACTCCTTGAGTTAAGGGACATCGAGATCCGCCACGGCGCGGAGAACTCAAACACCACGTCCCGACTCAATTTAAAGAACATTGATAGGGTATCTTTTGTCGCATCTTTGCTAAAGCAGTTATTTGACTTGAACGGCGGAAATACCGAGGTGCTAGACTCTGTCATTCGGTCCCACGAAGCATTCAAAGCAGTACAGGCAAGACTGCCTACTCAAAAACAGAACTGCAGCACCGGAAACGAAAGCACCAGTCCGGATGGCAGGATTAATGGCTCATGCACGTACGTCCAGATTCCAGATTCTCTTGGTATTCACGGGTTTTCTGGAGAGTTGGAGGCATTCAGGGCACACGTTATCAGGTGTAAGTATACAGACATCTCTGCACATAACTTGCTCGAACAGATGGAATCTGCTCTAAAGACCTCTTCCAAAGGACAAGCAAAGAGCCCCAGGAGCAGGGGTGTCACAGAGTCCAATTCAACTCGCTTCCACATCTTGCTTTCAAAGTTACGCAGACTCTTGGCTTGGAATGGTGGCAACACGGCGGTTTTGGACACGCTTTTACAATCCCAGGAGGTTTTTAAAGATGTCGACCGCAGGATTCAAGCCACACAAGCAAATACTGCAATCCCCGGAAAGAATTCGCCATACATCCAGGTTCCGGACAACACTGTCTTGGAGGAATATTGTGAAGAGCTCACTGAAGTCCAAAATCAGCTTCGTGCGTCATTCACTGTGTCGTCTGTGTCTCAGGTTTTGCAAGCCGTGGCCAACTTATCTGAATTACATTCACTGCCAGAAAAGAGAATGATGTTCTCAAAGCTTTACCGAAACCTTGCTATGCTCTTCCACTACAATGGTGGATACACTTTTGTATTAGACAATGTGCTAGTCAGTAATTCTGTCTTCAAAAGAATCGACTCGAAGCTAGATCTGAAGTCCAAGGTTTCCTCCGCACAGATTATCGACGGCAAGCAGAAAAAAAATGAAGGCTCAGACCACGTGATTGATCTTTTGAACGAGGCGAGTAGAACCGAGCAAACAACCGGTAACTGGTTTGAGCAAGAAGATTATACCATTAGGTCTGCGCTTTCACAAGCGTTGAGTAAGGAAGACAGAGGCATATTCGAGAAAAAGGAAGACTCTGTACCGTATAAGGAGAATTTGCACTTAAATCCGGACAAAATCAAACAAATGCGCCGCCAAAAACCAGGTTCAGGTAGTCTGGGAGCCATTCAACGAACAGAGTTTGAACAGTACCTCAGGAAAATCAAGCAAAAGAAGGATGCAGCTGAAGAGTACAAGTGGCGGGAGCAGACGGCGTTTGAATGGAGCAGTGCCTTGTACAAAAATAACCGCTCTTTCGCAGCCCGTAATTTCTTTAACCCGATCTGGGGTGCGAAGAGCATAGGTTTTCCTATGTTTCCGGACGCGGGCGAGGGGCAAGAGTACCTTATTCTTACATCGGGAGGCCAGAAGTTCCACACGCACAAGAACCCGCTTGGCGTGAAGTACGTGCCAGAAGATATCTTTGCCGTTCTACAAACGCTTTCCGCGGATGAGTTGGCTAAGTTCCTGCGGAACGTAGAAAAATTAAGGAAGTCTGGTTGGAGACTCATTGGCCTAGGCCGCTCCAAAGACATGCTTGTATTGAGCAGAGACTTGAAGAAAAATGACTTTGGCGTGCGCAGGCTTGCGAAGCTAATCTTGGTATCTTCGGGCTCATGCTTTGCGGTTTTGTTACTCCTTAACTGGTTAGTTGATGATGCTGCACTTGAAGATGTACCAACGATAGACAACTGGAACCACGGGTTCTTGCTGCAGAATGTGCTTTTCCGTGATGAGGAAGCTGACCCGAATAAGGACGAAGGAATTGTTCAGAGCCAGAAACCTGCTTGGCGGAGACTCTTGTGGGTGTAGCCTGTCAGAGACTGTTGTGTAGTTTGACTACGGCATCTAGCCCTCAAAGTATACTCTATATCCAGTGTTTGGTTGGTGGACAGTATCTAAGAGGCAGTGAAAAAATGCATGCAACATGCGCTACACAGAAACACGTGTATAGATTATTTAGTCCATAGCATCTGGGGCATCCTCGGGCTGCTCCGTGATCAAGGTGAATTTCCAAGCAGACAGCGAGCCACTGGTTCCGTTCCAATTGCGGAGTCTCCGGGTAGTATCTTCGTCGAAGAGATCCGGCATCCGGAACCCTGTGGCAAACAAGTGGCGGTCGTGTTTGCGCTTCTCGATCATAATCTGATGCCTATTGGTCATGGGTCTGCCGGGTCTTCGCTCGCTCTCCATAAGTGCAATCTCATCGTCGTTCCGGCTGATGTATCCGTCCAAAATCACCCGCATCTCCGCAACGTCGTATTGCTTTTTTTCAGGCTGCTCTTTTAGCGTTTCTTGCAAGTGGAGATAGAAAAGAAGCTCGTGGTTTTTCTGCTCGGCGAATTGCGCTTTTTTGGCCTTGACCCTATGTTCTCTTTCAGTGGCTCTATTAAGTTGTTTGAATTTTCTGCCCTTTACGTGGAGTGAGCCTGAAGATTGTTTGGCAAGCTTTTTCAGCACCTTGCTTAGAGACTTAATGAGCGGCATTTCGTGCGGGATATTTTTTTCTTGTGTTTCCTGGGCAATAAGAATTCTTCAACGTATACTCTTGGAGATCTTGAGGCGATGAGATGGGGCGCGCGGCCTGTCCTTGCGATGGCTAGCGATAAGCCGGGATAGCGATGCGCAATAAACGTTTAGTAATTAAGTTCAAATACTGAAAGCGATTTCTTCAAATTTTCAGATACCGGTCCAAATCAGAAATAAAAAAAATGCTTCAATGTTTCTTGCTGTTTATACGTTTCTGTCACATCATAATTAAAATGGTTTAGTATAGTTGAAGGTGCAGTACATGCGATAATTACAGCGACCCCATCATGCTTACATCATAATGTGAACATAGGAACAAAACTAACTTGTGGTAGTAAAACGGACATGGGCTGAATATTCTTTTCGGAAAGAAATTGAACAAAAGTCAAGGATGCGCCTTAGCACATTCTCAAAAGTATCCTCAACGTTGGTTTTACATTTTGTTACACTTGAGCCAGGGAAACAAAGACAAGCCTGGTACTCCGCATAATCATATACAAGCATCTATCAATTGTCTTTGAGAGTTTCAGCAAACGAATTTACAAGTGATCAAAAAAAAAAGATAACAAAAGACTTCCATCGCATTTTTCGCACTAAACGCCTTTAAGAAATGTGGAGACTGGCTAGAGTATCAGAACACACGGATTAGGCAAACTATGCCTGCGATACACTACAACGTAAAGTGTCGGATCCAAACTTTCGCCGCACCTAGCTGGGCACATCTGTGGGTAGTCACGTTTAAAAAAAAAATCTTTCCAAAGAAGACGTGAATATTGAACTCCCATTCGATTGCGATGATATGCAGCAGCTATCAGCGGACATACACCAGGATCACAATCCAGAGGTCTTGCAACAATTCGAAAAAGAAGACTCTTCAAACATTAACAAAGTGTTTTCTTTAACGAGCTTTAAGGGTAGCGAGGAATGAAACCGAGAGTGTGAAACACATGAGAAACCACATGAACATCTACCAGGCCTTCTTGCAAACAAATTGGCTCGGTTAGTTTCGCTGTTTTCATAAAGATTTGCAGCAACTCGGTTCCAGAAGGAACCAAAGTTACGTTGAAGATTTTCGCCTTCAGCACTGGTACAAAGGGTACACGTACGTCAAGAACCTCTTTTCTCCTAAACTAAAATATCCTTCCTTCAAATCAAATTCTGAAGACCACCTTTCATTACTAGAAAGATGCACATATCGGCGGTGGTTATGATTGGACACGTAGGTGTCACATCAAGGAAAGGCCATTTATTCGGGAGCTCTCGATCTTGTCCAAAAAAGAAAATTTTGTGAACATCATTTCCTTCACAGATTCAGGAAGGATACTCGGCAAAAGTCGGCTTTATCGAGCAATGTTCATTCCACCACGCAGTCAGTTTCAGATGACCCTATTTCCCAAATAGGAAAACTATCACACGACTTAAAGCAAACCATTCGGTGTTCACGCGAAAATCAAAAAGGAACCCTGTTTCGAAACTTGCGAAATCTTGCGGATGAGAGATTATTCAACAACGCATTCCACGTACAATGGAAGGGTAGGAAAATGCCTGGCGACTTAACATGAGTGCCTATTAAACTCGCGAACGAAAGGTCGAAGAACCATGCACGGCCATACAGGGCCATGCACTATTGTAAACATTCAACAAATGTACAAGCTGAAAGCACGAAAACCAACAATAATGCCTGTGTCCGCAGGCAACATAGAAATGGCCGCAAACTTGCGTTGCATGGGCCCTCAAACACTCAAAGGCTCTGTCCTGAATGGGTGCGCCAATTTAGTTCAAAAACAAAACGATCTCCTAGATCCGTACCTATGCACTCAACACTTGGATAGAGTGCCAAAGGATTAAAGAAAAAGATGCGAGTATGCATTGCATATTTGTCTACGTATTTATCTCGCGTATTCCCTGGCGTATTTCCTCCGCATTTTATTATCCGTTCCTCCACATGGTCCATTCACTCCGTTTACTTCCACAGGCTGCGCGCGACAAAGGTCGTATTCACAAACAAGTTGGAGAAAAAAAAAGGGTACAAAAATTGTACCCTGATAAATCATCGCTTCGTCAGTCGGCGCCACTAGATGTGTTCTGCGGCATCCTATGTTCATAATTCAGAAAAGACATACTGTGTCAAGCGATGTTGGCATCTGGGGGTATCTGCTCAGGCGAGTCGTCTCGTACCCAAAAACCCCAGTGAAAATTTTAAGCGGCGCGGGCCAGAACCAGTCTAACATCGCACGTAGCCAGCATTTCCGCCACTCAACTCCCCATCACATCATACACCATAAGCATGCCTAAGTACACCGAGGAACAGTTGCTCGAAGCCAAGGAGCTCGCATACACGCCCCAGCCCGATGTGTTGGATGCGTTCAGCAAGTTGGTGGAATCCGTGCGCGAGCATGTTGCCAACGAGAGGCGGGTCAAAATCAACAAGGGAGACACGTACATTGACGAGCACGGCCACGAGCGCTCCTACAATCATTTCAACCGCAGACGCTTATCTCGCGGCAACGGTCCTAAGCCAAACTTGCGCAAGAAGTCCGAGACCACAGTTGACGAGGATGGCTGGGAAACATACGTCAAGCCCAGAAAGTCCTTTGGTGGCGACGACCACGCGGACGACCGCTCTACTTTCCGCGAGCTGGTCAAAGACACAACCATGCGCGTGAAACCCAATAACAAGAACTTGGGCTCCTCCAAAGCCGTGGATCCCAGAGACACTATCGCGGACAAGCACACCAACACTTTCAACGCGTTCGAGGCATTGGGCGACGATGACGATGAGTAGTTAAGTATTCATGATACATTCTAACATGCTTAGCAGTATATCTTTGTAGTGTCTACAGTGTGCTCTTTATCTTCCGCATCGTCTGGCGAGCCCTTTCATCACAGGAGCGAACTGCCCGCAGAGATGACTTTCCGCCTCGTCTCAAAACTATTAGAATGAGAGGATGAGACGGCGTGTTTTGCCGGTGGCTGGTTGTTTCTTTTATAAGTGTTTCATTCCCACCACTGTGTCTAGTGGGCGAAGCCCTGTTGTGGATGGGACTGCGCTGACTCATGACAGCGTTGTACTGTACCTTGCTTCAATTTCTAAACCTTGCTAGACTGCCCATCAAACGACTATTTCGCGATCATCGTCCATCTTGAGATCGTCAAGGATCGATGCAACGTCTGCCATGTAAAGCTGCCGCTCGAGAAGAGACTGCGTGGTGCCATTGTTTTGGTTGTTCGACGCTGAAAGCGTGCCGTTGACAGCCGACTTAAGATCTTCTACGCGGGGAACATGTAAGCGTCTGGTTCTAGAGTCCTGTGCGGGGGATCTGTGGGTGACAAGTGTTCCGTGCGTCACTTGGCTTGTATCGGGCGTATACTGTTCTCCCCTGGTGTGACCATTTGCCGCTTGCTGAAGTCCAGAATAGATGGACGAAATATCGATTGCGGAGCCTAAGCCAAGGTTCCCACCATGCGACAAGGCCGACCCGAGCGAAGCGACATCATTTGCACCGTGAGCTCTGGGCGCAGCCAAATTGTGGTCTTCGTCAAGCTCGGAAAGCGCGCTGGGTGCCACAAGCCACTGCTTGAGTTCGCAGGAAGAAAAGTAGTTCTCGATGTTGGCAAGGGTGATTTGTTCTGTAAAAATGGCCAGCGGGATGGAGTCCTGCAGGGTTGGGTTCCAAAGATGACTCCTGTGGTCAATATCGCGGTTGAGAATCCGAGCCAAGTCCAGCGAGCCGATATCATCGTGAAGAAGCCCCACGTATTCTTTGCTCAAGACGTCTAGGGTCATTGTGAAAACATAGTAAGCAGTCAAATCACGTGCGACTGCTGAGGGTGAGCCTGGTTTTTGGAGTTGCCACGTGACGAAGAACGGGAGGAAATTGTGGGCAAAGTTTACCCCGGCAATCTTGGCGAGGCTACACAAGACATCAGCGACTGCGCGTATGGTTGCTGGTACGCAGTAAGGCTCGTTGAAAAGGTCGCCGCAGTGCGCAAGCAACGCGCGGAGCGCATTGTTCTTATCCTCGATATAATTTTTGTAGTTTGGGAACAAGTATCCCAGCGAGCCGCCTCTCTCTTCGTCGATGGCGCACTTAAGCTCTGAATCAAGGAAGGTCTGCACAACCAGCAAGTACTTGCCCTGGATGGCCACGACATCAGATGCCGGGAGCGCCGCGGCAAGGTCTGGGTATGAGCGGGCGAATGCCAAGAGGCGAAAGCCCGCAGCCCAATGCTCGACGGCGGCACGAGTCCACGTTATGGCGCTGCCATTCGTAGCCAAGTTTTCCAAGATGCGCGCAATCATCTGGAGTGCGTCTGCGGCCAAGGCGCATTGGCGACGTGGGTGGCTGTGGACCGGGGCGCGGAGCACGCTGTCGGCGTGAAGTAAAATAGCCTCGACGGCGTCAGCGATCTGGTCTGCGTAGTAGACGTGGCTGGCCAAACTACAGATGCAGTCTGCGTAAATGGCGTCGAGCTGTGCGGCCTGGTCTGCGGAGCAGGCGTCAGCCATTTCAAAGCAGAGACACCGCTTCAACGCAAGAAGCTGTGCCAATATGTCGGCGGTCGAAAGGCCAATCATGTTGAAGCCCAGTGCGAGGAGCGTGCGGATATGTGTGGCAAGGAGGCGCATGCGGCGAAAGTTGACGGCGGGGCTGGTGCTGGCGCCGGTGCTGGCACTGGGGCCCACCGCTGCGTTGTCGTTGACGTTGACGTTGGCGTTATCGTAGTCGGTAGCGACTTCAGCAAGGGCCTCCACGAGCGTGACAAGCGTCTCGAAGCGCAACTGCACTGGCACAAAAAACACGCACATCTGGAGCAACGCGGTGCCCTCTCGCGAGGCGGGTTTCTTTTTCCCCAGCACACTGACCACACTCTCAAAGTCATAGCCAACCACCAGCTGCGTGGCGGCGATGATCTGGGCGGAGAGCGTCGTGTGGAACAAGGCCTCGAAGCCGCTGAGCGCCTCCTCGGCCAAGTCAGCGTCGGTCAACGCGTCATCATCTCGGTCGCCGCTGTTTGCGCGGCCCGGCGCGGCGTGAGAGCGCGCGGTGGGCGCACGAGCGAGCGGGCGAGTGCCACTGGCCTGCTCAACGTGCAATGCCGAGCGGAGGCGAGCATCGAGGGTGTCTGCGGAGTACGCGGCGTGCACGAAAGGCGCCCAGAGGGCAACTGCAGCCGGTACAAGCTCGGCAGAAATTCGGGCACTGTAGCCGAGGCACGCGACCGCGTGGCGGCAGGTGCGCACGGCAAGCACGGCCCACTCACGGCGGCTGGTGGGCAGGGCCGCCAGCTGGTCGGATGCGCGTGCTACGAGGGCCCATGTGACGTCCAGAAACAGCTCCACAAACCGCTTGTCGCCGGCAAACAAGCCGTTGTCCAAGCGCGCGCAAAACACGCCGTATGTGGCCACAAGCGCCCGGTAAAGGGGCAACTCGGTGACGTCGAGTACGGTGCGCAAGATCAGGCATACCTGCGGCGCAAACGCATTCAAGTTCTCAGAACACTTATCAATGAGCAGCAGCACAATGCGGAGCGTCACGAGCAAGTTGCCCGGGCGCCGGGCACGCACGTCTGCGCGGGTCTTGCGCTTCAAGAACTCCACGACCTTTTCCAATTTGACCCGCCGCGTCAGTGCGTAGTAGAGGAGGTACAGCAACTCCAGCGAGTTGGGTTTTTTGTCTGTGGCCTTGCCAGGCGGGTAGCACTGCAAGATGAGCTTCTGGTGCTTCAGCCGGAGCACATGCATCAAGGGCGAATAGTGAGTAGTGAGTAGTGGGGGGGAGAGAAAAGAGTGGGTGCGAATGGAAGTGCCAGATGAGGAGCATGGTTGGTGGAGCGACGCTGAGTGTTGACGGTGCGCGGAACATAGGGCCTGGGGCCTGGAGCCTGGAGCCTGGAGCCTGGGGCCTGGGGCCTGGGGCCTGGGGGCCGCGCGCAAAAAATAGTGCCTGGGCCCGAATCGAATGCAAGTATTAGGCCGCGGCGCCCGTGCCAAAAATGCCAGTTTTCACCGTAAAGCAGATATGAAGATTCATGATATAGTTCGGGCTAGAGGTCTAGGAAAAGAGTGGTATTTTCTTTATGGTTCGGAATGCGTTTTGCGGAGTACGCATGCGGCTCAGGACGGAACAGGGTATCTGCTGAGGGGTACCCTGCGCCGACCTGGCGCCGCAGCACTGGGGTGGGTGCGGGCCTGAGACTAACTCCATATGGGTATATTTGTAGATGGCTCTATGCCATATGCTATAACTCCATGTCTTTATGTTATATAATATATGACTCTACCTTCTAAGCGGCCAACCATGCAAGGTGTTTTAGGGCTTTTTTTTTCCGGCTCGGCCTCTGATTATAGATTATGTTCCTCTTTATTCTTTTTCCGCTCTATGCTCGAAGGTGTCTAGCACGTCCCCATTTCGAGACGTGTCGTAGCACCTTCCCAAGAGCCAGTGTGGCCTTTTCAACATCGCGATCCCGTTGATGGGAAAAAGTCTTAACCGGCTTCATTGACGTCCCGGCTCAAACATGTGATCCGGCTCGTTTGGTATCTTGGCAGTCTTTAGAGACATTATCACGCTTTCTAACTTGCTACGTGCACAATCACGGGTCCTATAACGTACTTGGTAGGCGTGCTTGCGCAAAGCTCGTGAGACAGTTTCGCTAAGGCATATGGGCCCTTTAGCCAATAAGCAGAAACAAGCCCCGCGAGGGAACTACTCGCGGGGCTCGGCTCGCGTGTCTGCCTCTCACATTTGAAACGTGCTCAGACAGGTATAGTCACCCTTGTTTTATTCTACGTACCGTTCCAGTAGATAGCGCACGGACAGGTAGGGGTAAGAGCAACAGGACTCGTGGGCCAAATAGCATCTCCATTCTTTTTGGCACGTCACCACCAGAACGTGTGCCGGAGACACGCTTGCATCATCAACAACGAAATAGGACAAAGCACCTGCGGGTTGGTATCGCTCACATGCTGTCGATTCCACAGAGGCTCGGGAGCCGCTTACCATGGCGCTCTTTATAAGCTTTCCTCAACCTTCCGAAAGTATTTTGAAGGTATCACACCTTCGGCGTTACCTTCACATAAGATCACACCATTGACGCTGCGCCAGAACACGTAGCCGTCGTCTATACACGCGTCCGTGTCAATGTATATGAGGCAGTTATTCCCGGGGCGAATTCCCAGCTTGCTCCACGGCGCATTCGAGGTAAGGTGCACGTGATTCCGACGCATGCGGCTGAGTCCGAACTTTTGGATAGCTTCCAACTTCGTTGCGTGTGTGCCATGGTATACTTCCGAAGGCATGGACGCCTTGTCGAGCCGCACAAACTCAGGCACAACATGCCTGATCGAGTGGCCCTGGTTGGCACACATGAACCACGTGTCGTTATCTTTCTTGAGGCTGAAACGCTGCTTTTCGTTCAACTCGACTATGCGCTGGATATCTTCAATCGTAGTCGAGTGTCTTCGGATAGACAGGCACAAGAGCAAAGCGTCCACGGGCACCCAGCCCTGCTCGTCGATTGGAAGACGCTCTTTCAAAGCGCCGTGGCGTAGAAGATATGAGAGCGCTTTTGACACTGTCACGTCACTTGGTTTGCGTTCGGAGACCGACATCATCAACTGTTCAGAAATACTAAACCACAAGGTGAGAAAATGCACAGGCGGAGATGGAAAAGACAAAGAGAAAAGGCGACGAGGCGGTTACCGGGAGGCTAATCTTTCATGCGTCGAAGTAGGTCCCTGGTTTATAGGGCCTTTGGAAAAAAAGGGTATTTTGAAGAAGAAATTGTCACTTTGCGCCTCGAGAACTCGCCTTCTCAGCAGTGCGCATACCGATGCTCATCGAGAATGTACTGGCTATCGTGGGGCCAACCCAGTTCGTCAAGGAAAATTCTGATCCAATTTTTTTTTTTTCATGAGTCTGCATCAAATCTATTGGGATGAAAGGCCGGGGACCGAAACTAGATACTAGCGGAATTACGGTTGTGCATGCCCAATCCGGCGATACCGCTTAGTGGGGAGGGCGCAGGTTTAATGGACCCTATTCTAATGAGTATCTTCATACTTTTCGGATATAATACACATTTAGACGGTAGGGAAGAAAGAAGGGTCTCCTAATAGAATTAATCCCGTGCAGCTATTCCTATGGTGTCTTCAGGCCTGTTGGACCAGACGTGATCTTGCCTGCTTACAATGGCGTCCACGGAAGACGACGGCTTGCCCATTAAAACTTAGTGTGTTGGTAGTTTGCCAAGCTTCACATTGAAAACAGAGTCCTCAAACAAAACAGTAGAAAACAAAGACGTGTATCTGTACAACCTCTCCCCGTAGCAGTGCCCCTGTCGTGAATCCTAGCCGAAGCCTCTATTCTTCCTCGGTCAACCTTAAACTTGGCTCCGAACTCAAATGGCTAAAGAATCAACACCCCAGTCCACACAGTAGTATGTTTTTATTGATAGCCAGCTCTTTGATCCATCGAGATCACAAGCGTTTCGTGCCTGCTCCTGGCGTCTTATTAAAAGCATCAGCCGATCGAATATTGGACATATCTGACCAGGGTATCGATCCCAGCCCCGGTATAGCATCTCACTTTTTCAATCTCTATTTGCAAAAACCCCATTTGGTCTACCTCACCTCTTCTTTTCCTCTTGTCACTATGCACGAATTCTCCCCCTCGATGGAAGCACATATCCTTACAAGTTGTCTACAGCACGTAACACTAGTCCGCTTCGGTATATTTACATCTATAGAAAGCGTCCAAGCACACCCTATCTATATTCTAGCCGTAGTTTGCTATGTCCCACTCATTTATCGGAACACCGTCTCACTTTGGCCCCAGCCAACGTCCCCAAGTTGGCCTTGCTGTTGGACTTGATAGTTTCGTTGCTACCAAGCTCGGTCTTCGAGTGGAACTTCAAGTGATAGCGATCGTTCTTTTGCTTCTCTCCTTGAACAATATTTTTCGTCAAGAACGCTGCCACTTCATCGAGATGCTGGACAGCTTTGGAAGTTTCCAGCTCATCCGTGAGGCCGCGGTTGGTCAATATTCCTTCTTTTACCTGGGCACGTGCAGCGTGCAACATAAATTCGTCACCGTTGAACGCGACACGCGTGGCCCGGAGTGCGTGGCGGTATGCTTTTAATAATTGTTTCGACATGCCAGTGCTGAGATGGAGGTTCAAAATGACTCGCAAGTTGCCTTTATAACATAGATTCGCAGTGCGCGCACCCACACATCTGGTGTGAAAGTTTGGTAGGTTTGCGAATAAGGTATTCTAATCGACCGAGCAGAATTATTATTTCATGTATTTAATGGGAGGCTGTATGTGGGTAGTATTCACTTAAAAAATCCTAACGCTTGTTAGATCTGTGAATTGCTTTTTTCAGTTCGGCTTAGTTTGGTTTGTGATGTACAAGACCGTATTTTTCAAAAAAAAATTATTTTCTAATTAAAAATTGAGCATTAAAAAGAGCGACTATAACAATTATAAAGATGAAACAAAAACAAAAATGAGATATAAATAAAAGAAAAAGAAACACTTATACTAGTATTATTAGCATAGAGAAAAGATTTTTGGAACGAAGTCTCAATTAAGCAAATGGATGGACATTTGTACTTTGCGCCATTCTAACGACATCAGCTGTCTGTCCCAAAGGCATATGTAAGTAGATTGAAAAGTACATGTTGCTACCCAAAGTAATATATTTTTTGGAGCCCAGCATTGCGTGCACTACGTAGACATGGTCTTCTTGAATTATACATTTATAACCACTGAGTGCTGAAAAAAATGACACAGACGATCCATCTTGGGGCACGGCTTTAGTGACTTTCTCGCACATTGTGCATTGATTAGATTGTGCGGGGTTGGCGATATTCAAGCACCAAGCAGTGGATGGACATTCAACACAGCCCCATCATCTCAAAATATGCATCTACTGGATACAAATACATGAATATTCATCTTGTGCCTGCACCAGGATCTCAGAGACTCAAAAAATGAGTTTTTCCTTGGAGTAAGTAGGAATTTGCTTGGCCAACTCGACACCCTCGTCCACGAACAAGCGTCTGTTCGTGGTGTTGTTCGACAACGTCAAAAGTGCATCTAGTTGTTCCCTGCGGTTAGTGGTCTCATGAATATTGTCAACGACCTTGGGGTCGTTTTTACGAGCCTTGCGCAGGTGGCTCAGCTCAAGCGCCACGAGTGCCTGGTTAGTTAAGGTCAAGTTGTAGCTATTCAACGTCAATGCGGCAAGTTTGTCATCAACGACAGAAGCCAAAGCCAGGATCGTAGGCACGGTCCAGTTGAAGAGACCACCGACGTCAATAACAGCCTGCACGAACGTCCATGAACCATTCGTATTCACATTAATAAGCACGTTGAGCATGCGTTCCAAGCGCTTGTGGTCCTCGTTTTCATGAGACAAGTGTTCATGAAGGCTGCTAGTGACTTGTTGGAGTGAATGGTCGCGAAGAATGCGGTCAATTGTGATATGCAATAACTCAGTGACGAGACGTAAGTCGTTGGAGTTGTCTGGGCCCAACTCTTCGCTGACTTCAACAAGATTTGAAAACTCCGTTATGAGTTCTGGAAGTGGTAATGCAGCGCAGCACAGAATCGCCTGCCGAAGCAAGTCAGATTCGTCAAGTGCAGAAAGTAATTCCAACATGCCTAGTGTATACTTTTGTGGAAACAAAGGGTGGCTCAAAAGATACGCTGTGGCGTGGCGAGGCATAAAATCTTCGGCAGCCATCAGCACGGTACCATCATCGGCAAGTGCAAACACAAGTGACACGACGCGTTCGATAAAGCGGTGGTCCACGATGCGGTCACCTGTCGCAAAGCGGGGTAACTTCCTAGAGGCACGTCTATGCTTAAGGAAGACGAGGAGCGCGGTGTCGAAGTTGTCGGGCTGGCCTTTTCTTTGAGCGCGAGCCAATTTTTTGTACGCTGTATCGAGCTCAGCAACGGATGCCGCGGCCGCTTTAACTAAGTCTGGTTCAGCAATGTGAGGCAATCCACCCCACACCAGCGAGGCGCGCGGTTCAATTGCCTTACCGAGGCATTCGCGTAAAGTTCCCTTGCCGGTTTCGACGTGGATCAGTTTTAATTTGCAGAGACGCGACGTCGAGTCGAGGTTCAAGTACAAGGCGACGGACGCCGCGGGAAGCGCAACTGCTACATGAACGGTGTTTCCTGAATGGTTGGTATGTTCACCCAAGACGCACTCGTATGCGAAATCAAGTAAAAACATCAGGCTGCGCACGGAGAGAAGCAATCTGTTGGCAGCCACGGCAACAAGCGCGACTGGAGCCTTTTGCGGAGCACCCTCTAATACACGAGCCACCAGAACTTGTCGCACAACATCAAGTGGACGCATAAGCGTGCGCAGAGACACAGAGCGCGTGTGGGGGTCGTAGATGTAGAGCATGCCCTGCGCGTACGCGCACGCGTGGCTCCAGGAACCCACCGATTCAGCCAGCGACATCTGGTAGACATCAAACGAGCGTGCACCATTAAGGGCTACCAAGCGGCAGGTGAGAAAATCCAGTGTGGTGCTGCGCACGGCGTAGAACAACATATCGCGTTCACTGCTCACCAGGGCACCCGGCACGAAAACGTGGAACTCCACGGTGGAGGCACGTGACGCAAGCTGAGGTACGCCGCGAACAGCAGGGGCCCGCTTAACGGAGACAGTGGCCTTGACCGCATCGGAGTCCCCGACATTGTAATTGGCGAGCAAGAACTCGCCATCCGCGAGCAACACATATATACCCTGGGCACCGGCGAACTTGACTGCGGCAGCGGGCTTAGGCAAGTGGAGCAGAGAAAAGCCCGTAGTGTCATTGCCAGCTTTATGTACGACGTGAAGGCGGTATTTACCACGGCCCTGGAGACCCATGGCGTAGATTTGCAGGCCCGGCCCGTCTGAACGCACGTCCAAGCATGTCACCTGTGTGGATGGCGCGAGCGGATACAGCCAGGCCATCTTAGGAGTGGGCGTAAGCACATAGCTGGCGACTAGCAGTCGAGATACGCCGACGGCCAAGGTTTCTGTGGCGGAAAACAGTGACTCGCGGTGCGCTTCTGCCACTACGATCCGCTTTGGGAGAGCAAGATCCGGCGTCCGGGGTAACTCCATCAAGGTGTGCGTGTCGCCCAATGCAGGTGCTGCAGGCAACATTGTGTGAAAATGATGCTATGTTGACGAGGGGAGGGAAGGAGTAGCGGCGGGATAGGTCACGATCTTTCAAACGTATCGACGGTGGATTTCACTGGCGATGCGCGCGGGTCGTGGGAGTGCATGAGTGAGTAAAAAATCCCGCGGTGCGATGGGCCGGGCGATGGGGCGGAACTACAGGCGTGTGTAACGTGGTCACGTGCGCCCTGCCTTATGTGGGTCCCTCTTTTGTAGGCCCCTTTCTTGTGAGTCCCTATTTCGATATGCATACCCCGAGAGGGAGTATTTATACCACCGGGGTTTCGGCAAATCTTTTTGATTTTCGTTGTCTCCTTCGGATCTCACTTTATGCATGTTACGTCATGCCAAATTGAGAACTTCACTATGTGGTATGGGCCATTCTCAGACCACTACTTTACCCAGAATTCTTCCAATCCCCCATCCTTCATCTCTTCCCCCCTTCTTTTGAATTCTCCTTTCACTTCGGCTCTTCTTTCCTCGATCTGATTTCTCTATTTCTCGCCCCTTCTTTTTTCCTCTGTTTCTCGCTCCTTAAATCTTTCAGATATTTCTTCCGTAGGTTTATTCTACCGTTTCGAAAATTTATTTTTATGGTCTTGACCGCCTTTCGCTTACCGCTTTTCTAGTCTGCTATGTGGTATGGTCTGTGGGCGATTCTCTGAGTTTTTTTTTTATCTCTGGTACCGACAAAACCTCCCCATTACGAAGTATCATAGACATTACATCTGTGTCTATCCCATCTTTCCGAATTTGCATAAAGAATTCTTTCGCTAAAGTAGAAAAAAGAAGTACTTCGCATTAGCCGACGTAATCTATGTTGGCCACCCAGTGGTACATTTCGCAGCCACCACAGGTGTATGTGGGTATTGCATACAATGAGACTTTGAATTCCAATAGGCATTTTGTTGCCATGACAATAAATTTATAGAATACCACAAACTTTTTAAATATGAAGATGGGACAGTTGCAAAAACATCCCAAATCAAAAATTGGAATTATGACGAGTCAAACTGGAAACATATGGCTATTGGCGTTTTTGGGAAACGACGGAAGAGGACGCCTCTGTGAGATTTAGAATATGGTCAATTGAAGCATACCCCGCATATATGGGAAGCAGTTGATGAGATCGTGATTATTTTGAGATCAAAATGATTTATTTTCTATTAATATTTCATGTCCATTCTGTAAATCTTGAAATTGCAATGTGAAGGACAAATCCGTAAATAAACTAATATATCTTATTCCACCACAACAGAATGTACTGCCGAATTTCACGTTCAGAAATATTATCCAAAAGTAAATATTTATATTGCTTATATTCTTGATTGAGAGCACAAGAAATAGGAATTTCAGGTGCTATCAGAGGATGAAACAATTCAAAGATATGGATGTGACAAGCTGCAGGTAAGGCGGCGGCACTGATGGATGTTTTAAGTAAATTAAATTCAAGAAGTTTTTTTTTTCACTATTATGAGGTGATGAGCTTCATATTTGATATTCCCATGGTAGCTCAGTATCTTGTGCCTGGAGTTAAAACAAAAGATCCTGATAGTGAAAATGTGGTCATCAAAAAATATCCCAATCATGTTTATTCACAGGATTTTTTCTTTCATTGTTTGCCATTTTTTGAAGATGTATGATTTCTTAAATCTCAAATAGTATTTAAAAAAGAAATTATAGTCAGATTTGATTGTCTTGTTGTTGCGAATGATTTCGTCCTCTGATAAAGCTTGACGCAGTAGTCACTGACGGATTCCATCTACGAAATTTCCCTTTTAAGATACTAATCAGCTTGTGCAATCTAGTCAGCGATGTCGGAAACTCCATAATTACCCACCTCTCTTCGGTACATTGTCACGATGTGGACAGCACCGCCCAATACAAGAATAGAACCATTAAAAGGGTTCCACCGCACATGTGGCAAATCCGCAAGTTTGAGCTTCACTAAGTGGTAAGGTGCTCTGCAAGCTTTTTCCAAAAGCAGACATAGCAGAGAATGTAACCCTTGTGCGTGAACAAGAATTTGCTGTGTCTTTTCCTCTGCTGCAGTAAGTTGCTCTTCTAATTCGGGTGGCGTTTTCAAGAGAGATTTACTTGTGCAAGATAAACGCCATCATCTGTCGCAGACTCTGGTGTGGAGAGTATCGAGTACCAGAAGAAAGTTTTGATTCTGGGACTGTGTTTTGGAATAGAAGGGTAACAAACTCTCTGCTTAAATCAGTTACCTGCATTGGAGTCATGGCAACAGTGGCCCCACAAAAACGAAAAGAAAGATGGTGGAGCTGACCAATGACTCCTTTTATTTGTTTTCGGGTTGGCAAGTTTGCTCTATCGCAACCTAAAAGAACATCTCCTTGAAACTGCTGACTGATGCAACATGTGTCAAAACCCCAGCCGTTATTTGTTTGTGATACGGTTTTAAACTGATATTTCAAAATGGGTCAATTCCTTCTTAAAGTTTACGCCTGACTCGGTCTTGGCCAACACGCAAGTGCCTAGATGGTGGAATTGATTGAATGGTTCTACCAATACTAGGATTAATGTTCTTGAATATTTTGTTCTCAGAAAGATGATAGTCTGTGCGCACTTGTGCTTCGTAAATTTCCACCGCAAGCTCCCTAGTAAGAAGACGAAGAGACTTACCGAGGACCCACTGCAACTTCATGGCACAGCCCGCACTGTTTCAGGAATCAACGTCAAAATCACGGCCCAAAGTAATGAAATCAACATCACTTGGTTTAAGAGCTTGCAGTATCAATAGCCCGACAAGTCCGGCATCACGAATGGGGATTTTCTTGGTTATGATAATCATGGTATGCTTCCTATAAAATATCAACTAGCTTGAATGGGGATTGTTTTGTTTTATCAACCGGGAGTGCTTATACTTCCATTCCTTTAGGTTTAGAATGACAGTTGTTGATTTAGATTTAATTATCTCATATTGGTATTTATTTCCATATATTGTCTGTGCATATAATTGCGCAATAGTGCAAAAAACAGCTGGCACATGGGCACGAAGAGAGCCGGTTTACACTATGATCTAGAGTTTGCTGCTTGAGTCTAGTTATAACCAACTTTATCTTATAGAAGAAGGGCTTGAATAAAGCAAGATGTTTTCCATCGCTGACAAAAGAAAGAATGGTTTTTAAAAAAGCATCTCAAATCATTGTTTGTTTTGAAAACAGGATTGTTGGATTCAGCATTTCGGCATCAAAGTTAACTATGAGAGCTAGCAGTATGTTTAAGGCAAAACTCTAAATCAGGCACATATTTCCTACATTTTAGAAGCAAATTCTTTTGGCCTAGAGCGATAAAGCAGACATATTGTTTAGTAATCTTTCACGGTATGATAGTGGTCATAATAAGCTGTGAAGATTATACTAAAAGACTTCATTTATAGGAGCATACTGTTGATTGTAAATGTATTTTTAAGACTAAGTTTTAATAGGCACATTGAAGCTCTTAAAACCGTCATGATGTTTTAAAAACACTCAAAGTTTAGATGGTTTCATAATTCGATATAGTCCCAGCTTTGAATATGTTGCAAAATTAATATGCATCAGCATTATCTATATTTTCCCATTTCCCCTTTCATTCTGGCAGTTGCAGATTCAAACTACTTCCCGTATTTGGCTAACTTCAAGTAAGTTTCAGAGCACTTTTCACATAGTATACACATGTAAGGGGTTTTTATGTGGTAGTTGATTTTTATAACTATCAGTGTCAATTGTTTCTGAATTCTGTCAAATTCAATAGTCGAGGTAGACTTATAAAAGATTAAGATGTTAATTCAATTTCTCGACTCACCTCATTGATTAATAATTAAAATAATGATCATTTTTTTCTGTTTAGAAGGCATCAATGCGTTTGACCAAAGTGTATATTTTCCAGGACTCAATTATTTTTTACATTAACTTTTATTCATCCCAATACACACATGCACAATAGATTGTCCTCATATTTGACCCGAAAACTCATCATTACCTTTTATAATTTCTTCAAATTAGCAAATCAACAAGAACAACTGAGCTGACATTTTTCATTTAGCTATAGTATTAATACAAGTATACGAACAGAAATTTCATCAGTTAGCGCAATAGTTTCATGTAAAAATTGCCGTATATCAATCGTCTTTGAAGTTTAGGGCTTGGTGCACGTAAAATATTGACTGTTTCTTGAACTCAAGAATCGAGAGTTTTTGCAAGAGAAAAGAAATTTACATCGTCGTTTATCTACTCAGCTTCCAAATACTTAATTTTTACGTGGCTTAACCTGTAACACACAGTATCCTGACATAGAAATTTAAAAATACTGTAAATGACCATCAATCCATTTTCTCGAAATCAAAATCTTCTAAGAACTGAAAAAAACGCGTGATGTGATAATAATCCATATTAACTATATATTAGAACATATTTTACCAGTAATTTCGGTTAGGAAGCTTACATTCATTCTAAAATATATTATTATACGCAAAAGTCATTCATATCTGTATATCCAGGAGATATGGGTGTTAAGGAAAACTTAACAATTATGCACGCCGCTTGACGTATATCTCTTGATGTCCTACATGCAACACACTCATAAGCAGCGTTCTCGATTCTCTCTATTGTTCGTGCCGTTCTTTGCTCTTTTCGTTTACTTCGTTATACTATTTCATCGATTCGTTCATTATGGTTTTGCACCAAATGGAGTCGAGATAAAACGTATGTTTGTGCTCAGTGTACTTTAAATTTGTGAACTTCTTTTAATGAAAGAATGATTTCTTGATGTCTCATCAGCTTTTAAGCTCTAAAGGTTTTCACACCCGTGGATAATCACGGGCTCAAAAATATTCGATCATAGCCACTAAGCGAAACAAAATTTCCAGATTTGGTATTTCAAGCCTAGGCCGGAGTATTTTAGGGCCAAATTTACAACAAATGTTTTTAAGCGCCCATACTCAAAGGGGGTGTCAGCCATCATGTCGCCTTCACTGGACCTGCACACACCGTGGCTTACCGCGCTCAGTCGATTAAACACATGATGATTTGAACGTCGTATTCCAACGTCTCCTACGTCCTCTTCGCTATAAAAATTCCCCTAAATGTCGCTTCCTGCAACCTGGCGGCAACTACAGCTTTTTAATTTTGATCCTGTGCGGGACCCTCAGTACCGCTCGGCAACACCTTTATTCTCAGATCCGCACCTTACGGCCATTGCCTCAGTACAAGAATACATTATTTACGCTGCTGGTAGCAAAATCACGCTCCTATATAAGAGCCTGTTCGAATCTGCTCGGGTGTTTCTGGCATACGAAGATGACTACACTGTCACATTTGTGAAGGCTGTACCGCGGCTGGCAATCGCGGTGACTGTTGCAGAAAAGGACGGTGCACCTGCCATACTTAAAGTGTGGGATCTTCACCGTATCGTTGCCATGGATGCCACAGACGCCACAAACGCAGACACCATGCGTCACCGCTACATCTCTGAGGTGCGCATACAAACAGTTGGGGCAACCGCGCCGATAGGCGCGGTGCTGTTCAACGAAACGCTTACATGTGTCGCAGTGGGCTCCACTGGAGGCAGTATTGTGCTCGTGCGTGGCGAATTGCTTCGTGACCGGGGCACAA
The DNA here is from genome assembly GCA_030561945.1 of Metschnikowia krissii. Classification (NCBI taxonomy): domain Eukaryota; kingdom Fungi; phylum Ascomycota; class Pichiomycetes; order Serinales; family Metschnikowiaceae; genus Metschnikowia; species Metschnikowia krissii. Next base: position 102,354 of record JAKTYP010000081.1, on the reverse strand, counting down.
AGCAACGTGTTGTCTACTCGGGTGCTGAACCAATCACAAACGTTGCATTTCACCGCTCGGATGAGCTCTTGTATGTTACGACGACGTCCAGTGTGTTCACGCTTCTCACGTCCGGCCGCAATCGGGGCCAGCCACTTCGGGTGCTCTCTAAAGATACAGGTGCAGCTGTTGGTGGTGCAGCTTTGGATACTCACGAATCTCGCCTCCTTCTTGCATCTTTAGATGGCTTTACGTACTACAATCACGTAGGCCGAGCCAAGCTGATAGGATTCCGCGTGCCAAAACGCCAAATACTCCGTCTTTCACGTGACTACTTGTTGGTTGCGTGTCCAGCAGATGATTCTCAAGTGCTGCTGAGCGCAGCAAAACCCACACGTGTATTAATCTTAGATTTGCGCAACACGCATATTGCTTTCAGCTTGGCGCTTCCTGGTCTGGTGGTGTCTCATGTGTTCGCAGAAGCTACTGGTAGCGAAGCATATGTGCTTGCTACAGATGGTATACTTTATCGGCTAACCGAAAAGCCGCTAAACCAACAAGTGGAGTCTGTCCTTCAAAGAAAACTATATCCTATTGCACTTGTTCTCGCTCAACAGCACGGCATGGACAACGCCACAACTCTTCGCATCAATCGGCTACATGCAGAAAGTCTCTTTAAAAACAAAGATTATGCTGCCGCAACGGAGAAATTTGGTGACTGCTTAATTGGTTTCAGTAAAGCGCAGGCGGACACCATGTCTGAGGAATTGGATGACTTTATCATCGATGTTCTCACACGATTTAGGGCAGCCTCTCATATATATCATATGACTACTTTCTTGGCCCGTCTCTATGCTTTGCATCTTGCAGATGGCGATCATTTGACCTTATTACTCTGCTGCTATTGCAAGTTGAAAATGACCGCTGAACTTGACTCTTTGATTTCGGAGTTTGACTTCTCTGGAAATCTGACCACAGCACGACTAGATTTGAATAAGCTAAACTTTCCGCTCATTATCAATTTGTTTAAAGAATGCGGCTATTTCTCACAGGCGACTTTGCTCTTGTACAAGCTTAACCAACCCCACATGATTGCCGACCTCCAACTAAATGACTTACATGATTATCTGACGTGTATGTCGTATATCCAGACACTTCCAGTGAATGAGCTCCTCACCATTCTTATTGACTATCTGAAAAAATTGCTAGATGTCATGCCATTAGAAACAACTAGACTTCTCATTGCCGTTTTCACGGGAAAATACAAACCATCAAAAGATCACAAACTTTTTGATAAGTCAGATGAACTGGAGCAGGACCCAGAAAAAGATTCTGAAGCTGTTGTTCCCGAGTCATATGTCCCCTCATACACCGCTATTCTTGGTTATCTCTCAAGTACTTTGAAACCAGAAGAAAAGGATATTAAACTGGAAGAAGAAAATGATAGTCCTACTTATCTGCCTCCGCGACCTAGCTTAATTTACTCGTGCTTCATCAGTCACTCAAGAGAATTTGTCGTTTTTCTCGAAGCATGCCACGAAGCCTTTATCGAATATGAGGGCAATGCTGAAGAAAAGCAAGAATTGGTTTCCACGTTGTTTGAAACGTATTGTTCAATATCAGCTGAGTCGACTAATGAGAAAGACCTTTGGGTCGATAAGGCCAAAGCTCTCCTCGGCAAACATTTAAATCTAATCAACAAAACCAAAGCACTTATGATTGCACACATGTACGGCTTGAACATTAATGACGTCTTTGTGAAGGCAAGAGCTGCTGGTGCTGTGGAAGATTCATTTAATTACGCCCAAATAAATGGCGACGTTCTTCAAGCCCTTAAACTTGTGCGTGAATTTGGCGAAAACAAACCTCAGTTTTACATGAAAATGCTCAAGTTTGTTGTCTCTTCGAAGGAATCATTTGAAAAAACATCCCGTAAGGACCTTCAATTTCTCCTTGACAGAATTGTACAACATAAACTTGCCGCGCCTCTTGAGGTGCTCAGAATTCTCAGCTCGAACGAAAATTCAACCATTGGAAATGTGAAAAATTATTTGATTGATTATTTTAGCAATGCGGAACGAGAAATCAAGAATAACGAAAAGCTCATTGAACTATACGAAGCGGAATCCACTTCATACAATGTCAAATTGAATGAGCTCAAGTCTCAACCCTTTATCTTGAAAAACGTTTTGTGTTCCAGCTGTGAACTTAAACTAGAGTTCCCAATAATGCATTTCAAATGCAAACATTCATATCACCAGCATTGTTTGAGCGAAAATACGTATATTCCAGACGATGACAAATTTTCGGCCAATCCACGATGTCCTTTGTGTGCAAGCGAAGTTTTAAGTGTGGAAAGTGTTCACGAAAATCAACTTAGATCCAAAACTGAGTTTGATGCATTTAAAATGAAACTTGATGAAGCTGACGATAGATTTAAGGTCATGACTGAGTATATAGGACGCGGGGCCTTGGACTGAGAACTATTTGAAGGCTGGATCCGGTGCAGACACCCGTGCATCATAATTTGCAACCATTCTGAAACATTGCGCCGTGTCATATCCTTAGTCCCAGAATAATTTGCAAAAAAATAATATCCCATGACCACCTTTTTTTTTTCTTTTAAGCTATAGAAATCAAGAGCTCAGAAACCCATCGATGAGCTCTGAGACACATAAACAAATACTCCAAGATCTAAGTGGTATCTTGTATCAAGTGGAAAAACAAACTGATAATGACTGCTTGAGAGAGAAGACACCAAATGAACTAAAGTCAAAGCAGCACGATTTGTCCGTTGCTATTTTTGCTCTAAGAAATTTTTTCTCTGTCGCCGACAAATTCATGGATATATCGTTACGATCAAGAAAAAATGAGGAATTTCCAATTTTCACTATGATGAACAGCATATTATTTAATCAAATCAAATTTCGGGATGTGATTACTCGGATTATGGGTAGATACTACCGAGAAATTGAATTGGATGACTTAACCAATAATGATCCTCGGGTCCTACTACTTGGTCACCTCATTGAGCTGCTTGCCGTGTACATTACAAAATTTAGACAAGAAGCAAAGTCCCTGGATGAGGAGTCTTTCAATAACACGATTGCCTTGATAAAAATCAATCGAATCATGCAGCTCAAAGATTTCAAAGTGGTTACGAAGACTTCGGTTTCTGATTTCTCTACCGAGAAATCCCCCGATGAAATTAGTAGTGAACTTGCGAATTCTTTTGTGGCCAGTAAGAAACTGCAAAGGTCACAAAAGCATATTGCTGAAGATATAAGCGTATTGCGTAAAATGGAGTATATTTTAAGCCGATTGCGGATTGCGCTTGAAACATTTGAGCTGCGTCTCATTGGTTTTCTCCATACCAAGTTGGAATTTGCTCTTTTTTGGAGACAAGCACTTGCGAGTAAACATTATGAATATGCTGTTCAAAGCTACGTCGACAAGTGCTGTATAGAGTTAAGGCATGCAGAAGCGAAGCGGGATGAATTGTCGATGGTGATTGTTAAGTTGAAGAACGCTGAAGGAATGTTCCTTGAGATGGAGCGAAAAGCCCCCAGTTGCAGTGGTAGACTCTCAAATGAGATTAATGATTTGTGCCGATCGGTAAGGGCAGTCATGCCCTTAATTGCCATCGAATGTCTACAGGCAGTTGGACAGAGATATAAGGCCTTGATCGGGGAAGCCAATTTGTGTCGATATCAAGAGATGAAGAAACACAGATCTGCCGATACAGGGGTGTATCAGACGGCGGAGCCACAATATTTCCAAAAAAAGCCACTTGAAGCCTTTGCAGATAAATTCAGGTTTGCCAGGATCTCAAAGGTGGCAGGGTTGTGTAAACACAGGGGACAGTCTGAGCTCCCCCAAGAGCAATCGAAGGCCGGTCCAAAAATCTGCAAGCACTTCGATCTCATCCAAGAATATGAAGTTTCTATGGCCCGAACGATGGAAGTGCTCGGAGAATTTATCTAGACGAGAATCAGCAGAGAGTTCAAGGATGACATACACGGAACAAAGCTAGGTACTGCTGTTGTTGGCAAAAGTTTGGTACTGTTTGTTTTTGATGGGCCCATAGACCCCATACGTGCATATACCAACCTGATTGTACACTCTGTACCGAATAGAGAATGGTTGGGTGGTTGTCTTCTAAGTCATGCTACTTTATTTTTGAGCCAAAGCCGGAGATGTGTTAAAGATTCGGTAAGCATGATGATATTTCACCGCACATTTCTGTAGCATCGTTACAAACGAATAACCATGTAATGCCTAGGATATACAGCACCTGCTTGTGGCAAGTGAATAAAAAATATAGGTGACATGAAGTAGCTGCATTACGTTCTAGTAGTCTGTCTATGTAATAGGCAAGCTGGCATTCGAGGAAATGTACTGATAAGCTGAAAGGCTGGGAGATTAAAGAACCTTGCACATCGCCCTGTACAAGAAAGGCATGGGTCCAATATACAGAACAGACATAACATTCATGGTAGTGTGGGACTACTGGGAAACCGTCCCATGAGCCGGTGCCAAACACACTACCAAGAAGTTTATTGCATAGTACATTGAGGTGATGTTGGTACACATAACCACCTTAAAGCGGACCCTCGCCAATACGGCATTGGAGATGTCCCTCTAAACTCTTAAGGCGAATCGTTCGGTGTGAAGCAAAAACAATTAGGGTCATCAGAAATCATCAGAAATCATCAGAAATCATCAGAAATCATCAACAACAAAACCCACTAAAAACCATCATGGAAGATACGCGGGTTCCATCCACCAGACCCATGCAATTAGCCTCCGCTTATTATTAGCGCAGGTGTCAAAATGGCGCCTCGATACCCAATCTTTTTGGACCTCTCTCCTGTGCCGCGCGCGAAAACTGGTGCAATCCACGCACCAGACTGAGCCCGGACCAAATTTACTAGACCCTGGCAATCTTAGGATCCCCCGCCACATTTTCCTGGAAACCCGGCAACCACACAAGAATAAAACACAACATCAAGATAGTAAAAGTAAAAGTAAAAATAACCATATAAGTAAAAATAACCATAAAAATAAAAATAAAAATAACCATATAAAACTTCCTCAGACGTAGCTTTCCCTTGCTTTTTTCCAGATTAGTTGCAAGGCCGCATACAAAACCTGTCTTGGAAGTCCCCCCCATATTTCTGGAAATACACTAGGCGCTAGGGCGTACCCTGTATCTGGACCGAGAGGCTTTCCTCAAGCAAGTACACGCTCGGCCCTTCCCATAAGTTATGTGCCAATTTTTCCGCGCCCTCGCACCACCGTTCATTTTCTCCCTGATCTCCCTCTAAGGCCATTTTATTTAATCAAATCTCACCACATCCATTTCTCAGAATCCCACCCCCCCTACTTCTCCTCTCTGAGTATAGTGATCCAAGAACCAGACCGATCTCTGATCCTTCCCAGCTAGTTTTTCTAAACAAAAGAAACGAAAAAAAAAAAAGAAAAACGAGAAACGGAAAAAAAAAAAAAAAGCACCACCCAAACGCACTTTTTTTTCTCTCTCTCTTCCTCCCTCCCATTATCTTTCTTATTTCCACTTGATTCGCTCCTCTGTTTGTACAGCCATGTCTGACTCCTCAACATTATCTGCTGGCGTCCAGACCAATATGTGTAGCTTGCTTACGTGGGAAAACCCCTGTGCCACCGGGAAGGTTTTTGGTGCCATTGTGGCCGTGTTGATTATAGTGAAAATCAACATCGTGAACCACTTGTTCCATGTGCTGTACGTGGCTCTCTTGGCCGTGGCGGCTAGCGAGTATGCGGGCCGGATTTTGACTGGCCAAGGTTTTGTGAACAAGTACTTGGGCACACCCAAAAAACGCGCTGGTGCGTTCCGTGAGTCTGTGTTGCCGGTGATTGGCGACGCCGTGGAGGCGCTCGAGAATCACTTCCACTGCGTCGTGTATGCGCAAAATATCGAGGCCACAGTCAAAGCCGGTCTCTTGTCCTATATCTTGTACAAGTTGACCTCGTGGTTCTCGTTCTATTCGATGGTTGTGACCGCAGTGCTCTTGGCTTTCTCCGCGCCGTACGTGTACAAGAGCAACAAGGAAGAGGTGGACGCTGCCGTTGCCCAGTATACGCACGTTGCCAAAGAGCGTGCGGCCGAGTACACCGCGTGTGCCCGCAGCAAGATCGTGCCGCAGTTGGACGCCTTGGCACAGAAAACAGGGCCTGTGGGTGCTTTCATAAAGGCACGTCTCCCAACCAGAACCGCGGGCTCCACGGTGGGGTCGCATGCGTACTCCCAGTCGTACAAGCCGCACTCGGGTGTCGCGGCCAGTAGCGACGAGCCTGCCGCAGGTGTGGCTACGGGCGCGTCCAAGTTCCCCGAGGTGCCTGCTGGCGTCTCACGTAGCCACCCACAGTCAGTGACCGAGGCGGTCGAGGCGACCCCGGAGCTCAACTTGTAAGCCGCTTCTGCTGTGTGCGCACGGGCGAATACAATAGCGCCCTGTTCGCTTGGCGTAGTTGTTCCTTTTCCTAGCTGTATATTGACTGCTCTATAATGCGATATCTACTGACACGCCGCGGGCGTGAGGAGCCTCTCAAAGCAGGCAATGTACTTGGTGCCGCTGTTGCGGTCGACCTTCTGGCCCTCCTCAGTTGCGGTGGTCATAAGCGCCACGCACGGGTCAGCCTGCTCCCACTCACTGCTCTTGCGTGCAAACAACGGGTGCTCGTCCAAATGGCGCACCATCCAGAGGTGGAGGTCCTCGACGTCGGTGATGGTATACACGACGCCACCCTCGCGCAAGACGTATGCGTACTCCGACAAGAGCGTGCTGGTGATGATGCGTGCCTTGTGCTTGCGCTGCTTGAAGTGCGGGTCTGGGAAACAGAAAAACATCTTTGTGAGCTGGCCTTGGCGAAAGAAGTTCGGCGTGAACTTCATGGCGTTGCCGCGCAACACCGCGATGTTCTGGTACTGGTATTGGCCCTGTGCCTTGTGCTGCTCCCGCAACGCAATGATTCGATCCTCGACGTACTGCGTCACCTGCACGCGGATCTCCATGCCCAAACTCAAGGTGTCTGGGAACAACGACGCGAGGCCCACGAGCAAGCCCCCATAACCGCAACCGACATCGGCGATCTCGACGTCCTTGGTCATGGCGCCCGTGCTGGCGTTGGCATAGTGCGGGTACAACTTGGCCCAGTCCATGGCAGATGGTTCCTGGGGGTAATCAAGCCGGTGGTCCGAGAACGGGTTCGAGTGTGCTCGCTGCCGGTAGAAGCGCTTGCGTGGTAACCCGACATCGTCTGGCACGGCCACGGGTGCCTCGGCCCGCGCGTGTTTGAGCACTTTGCGTGTTTCTTCCTTTTTGTCTCGGTACGCCTTGCGCCGGGACTCTGCGTCCCGCTGCTCTCGCATCTGCGTCTCTTTATCTTTCACGGGCTGGGGAGTGTTGGGCAGCGGCTTGGCCATTGTGTACAGATATATCGGGGGAGATCTCGTGGATGGGTGGGGTTGATGATATTTTTTATCTCTTCGCTTTTTTCTTTATTTCTTCTTTTCTTTAATTCTCTTTTCTTTTCTTCTCTTCTCCCTTTTTTTCTCTTCTTCTCTTCTCTTCTCCTTTCTTTTCTTTTCTTTTCTTTTCTTCGGCCAGGGGAGTGGAGCGTCAGAGAGAAGGTAGGATACTGGGTATTGGCGAAGCCGTGGACGGTGGGTTGGCGATGGTGCGAGAAAATCCGGCACGCGAGATGAGCATCGCAGCGGCGCGCACGCTGAGCACGTATGGGGATGATTCTGAAGTTTCCGTTGGGGATCTGGCCAGCGTGACGCCTTTCTTTTCGAAGGAGCACGTGCCGCAGAGGCATGCCCAGAGCATACTCTGCAAATCTCCATCGATGACGGGAACCTTCACGTGGGCATTCTAGGCGGGGTTCACAGGTTTGGTTTGAAGGGTGCTTGGACCCACCGAGGTCTACTTCCAAGAACAGGCACGGTCCTTTGAGCTCTTCGTGATCCCGTTTCCATTATCGCCGTAGCATGATTTGGCTATTTCCTTCTTTTTTTTTTTCTTTCCGCTTCGTCGTCTGCTCCTTCTGAATCCCTGAATCATGTCATTTAGAGGGCCGGCCCTGTCATCCTGGGCTAGCCAGTCTCGCACATGCCCCAGGCCAGCATGCCCCCCCCCCGCTCTTGCTCTACAGAAACATATATGCCACGGCACGGCACGGCCCGCCACCTGCCTCCTCCCCCCCACGCGGTCGTGGTCGCGGTCGCAGTCCTGGTGGCAGTCCAAGGCGTTTGTTATTGCCATATATACACAGGGCTTGGGGAGGCAAAGCTCCTCCTTTCTTCCCGGAACGCGAGTGTGTCGCGGAAAGCTACATACAATCAAGCGTCTGGGTCGGCGTCGCCACGGAGATCCTTCTCGCGCTGGCCTAAGGTCAAGTAGAGCCCCGTGCCCGCGGACTCTAACGTGTGCACCAAGCCGGCACCGCCCAAGACCGACAACAAGCCGGCCAACTGCCCATGCAACTCTGGCTTTGATGGCAACGTCTTGAACTCATCGACCTGTGCGGCGCTGAAGACGCCAGCCTCGATGCGCGCGCCAATCAAAAAGAGTTTCTCGCCCGCCTGCTTCAACACCTTCATCACCTGTGCCACCACCGCCGGGTCACACAGCGGCACCGTAATCACTGCAGTCGGACCATTCAACAAGGGCGCCAACGGGTGCTCTGTGTGCTTGTTCTGCAACGTGTTTCTGTGCAACGCAGGGTCAGCCTCGTGCGCTGACCGCAAGTACACGCCATACAAGTTGTTGCGCAAATACGTCAACTGTGCGCCAGCCTTCTTGAGATCTGCGCGCACCCGCAACGTGTCGTTCTTCAACAAGTTGTTATGGTGCACATACAACACGATCTCGTTGCTATCGTTGAGGTACTTGTAGTAGTCCACTAAGAACGTCTTGCGCGAGAGCACGTGCTTAGTTGTTTTGCGCGCGGGGTCCGTCGCCGCCTCCACTGTCGGGGCCTGGACCTGCTTTTGGAAAGGCCTTTGGGGTTGGCTTTGGAGTTGGCCTTGGGCCTGGTTTTGGGTTGCACATGCAGTGCTAAAGGTATGTACCGATCCGAGAAATATCGGCAGGTTCTGGAATATGCCTGCAAGGCGGCCGCTGACGCGTGGCGTGGCCGGGATCAAGCGTTGGAGCATCATGTGTGGAGAGTTGAATAAGAGGGCAGAGAGTGAGTACGGTCTGAACACGGTTTTTTTCGTGAGTATCGGCCCGCGCACGACCGCGCAAACCGTGGTGGTGGTGAAGATGGTGAAGGTGGCTTAAGCCTGAAAGTCTCGACTGGGTACGCTGTGGATGGCACGAATCAGCCTGGTGTATTGTTTAACGTCATTCGTTTTGTATGTATATTGCTCCACACCTTATCTCTTTTTATTTCGTTTCATTATTTGATATTTCCATGTTTTTTTTTTTCTGCTTTGTTTTTCAGTTTCTCACGTTAGGATAGACATCATGCATTTAATATTTATTTATTAGTATGCGCATCTTACGGACTAGCATACAATTACACGAATGTTATAAATTTCTAATAAACCCACGCCATGATTGCACAGATTAGCAAACAAGCCCTCGCCGGCACCAATTCACAAGTCGCTTATTTATTTATTTCTTCTATTTATTTTTTCTATTTATTTCTCCTATTTATTTCTCCTATTTATTTCTCTTCATTTCTTTTTTCGCCTGGTGCATTCTCACTATTTTCGGATAGTCCCTCTTCTATATTTAAGTCGCCCCGGCTTTTTGGCCCACATCCACGTGTCCCCTTGTTTCTTTATCTGGTTGCCAATCAGACAAACAACGCAGCAGCCCCCAATCTCCTCTCTGAAAGCGTGTGTTACCAGTTTGGACATGGTCGCGGCGGAGCCCGCTGGCAGTCGAGTCGAGCCAGATCGGCACCGAGTAAGAACTTCCGTGCTTCTGCACAAGTTTGAGCTCCTTCAATCCGCCTGGGGCATAGTAGAAACCAGGTAAAGAAGGCTGGTCGCCCGAGGGGGTGCCAGGTTGAGCCAGCCCGCGTCCCAAGGTGGCCGTGGTGCCGTTCATGGCTTTTGCTAAGCGCAATGGCCGCAATGTCGATGGATCAAGGACAACTTGTGGCGGGCACGGCAGCTTATAATCTGGTCTGTCAGAACTTTTGGCAGGAGAAATATTTGAAGCGTGGCTTTGCCGGGCCTGTGATTCGGGGTGCCTCGTCTTCCTAGTCTTTTCAGCTGCTGCAGCCGCTGCCGTATTGTCAATGAAAAAGTGTGGCTCGCTCGTGATGTATACCGTCTCAAGCCCTTGTTGGTTGATCAAGACCGACCTTGTCATCACGGGAATGCCCGCCGTAAGGCATGCGGTTTCACAGGGCGTGTGCGCTGCAACCAGAGAACATTCCTCGTCCGCCCACATCTGTGCCGCCGGGTACGCGGCCCGTCGTGAGTAAGTGATGCCAGTGCCGGGTGGGTATCCGAAGCCACCCACGTCCGGGATATACCCGAGCTGCCACCGCAAGTCATACATCTCGTCAAAGATAACCTGCGGGCTTCCTGGATCTGCGTCCTCGGCGTCTTCGGCTTTTCCTGACGCGTCCTGGTCTAACTGCTTTCCAACCCCGGTCCTGGTTCTACTTTGGGTCTCACCGGGCATGTATGCGGTATGCATCGTACTGCCGCCGGCCGCCGGACTGGGCGAACGCGGCAAGGAGCCTAAGCTGACTCTTCGGTCCGCACGCTTGCTTGCCAAAAAGCGCATTCTGCCCTTCGGCTTGGCGTGCGGCGTGGCGCTGCCGCGATCCAAGCACAGGCTGCCATCGGCATCACAAAGCACATTACTGGCATTCGCATACATGTACATTTGGATGTCGGGGCCGCCCGTCGGACTTCTCGAGCAGATTGCCGGCGGGCTTTCGCGGCAGCGCAAGAACAGAATTTTCCTCGAACGCAAGCCATGTGTCACTTTCATTTTTGACAGGGCGTTTGGAAGTGGGGTTGGGAGAAGTGGCAGCAGGCGTGCGTGGCTTTATATACCAACCCGGGAGCCAGAAATGGCATACTTCAAAATTGGCCCTTGCGGTGCACAGCATAATAGGTGCAAATCACTCAGGTCCGCGCACACACACGGGGTGTCCCCATGTTAAAAGGCCCTTATTATGACGAGCAGATCCAGGTGTGCGATAACAGACGGTGGATGTACAGCAGGGACTTAGAAATATCCATAATTTTCATATTCGTGAAATTTTTTTTTATTTTTTTTTTGACTTGGGACAAGCGGCAGCGTTTGCCTGTTGATTATGGTATGCTCGCACTAGGTAATTTTGGCATCTGCCTATGGTGCATTGAATTATATTCGTGCAGTCCCACGGGCCGCATAGACTAAAAGAAAAAGGAAGGACTTTCATTACTTAACTAATAAATGAATGAATGAATGAATGAATGAATCAATCAATCAATTAATCAGGTTGCAAAATGTTTGGCACTTTTCCCTGTGCTTGTTACTTGTTCGCCGCAAACAAGCGTACATGTCCCATTTTCAGAAGGCACGTTGTAGCCAAAATCATCAAACATGTCGCACCTAGTACAGTATGGACCAAGTGCCGGTGTTCTATGTAGGCTGCCGACATAATTGCGAAATAAGCTTCCTTAAAGCGTGCATATCGCATGCACTCATTACTTGTTAATTAATTACCAGAAACCCTGTACTTTCGCCAATATCTCTGGAACACTGCCCCTGTACATTTTCTTGGAAGAATCGTTATCTATATCTGCTTCACAGGATTTGTTTCATGGGAGATTTTGCCATCTTCAGCGCCATTTCCGTCACGGGAACTTCCGCCTTGCTTGCTTGCCCACAAGGTCTGAGGTATTGGAGGTCATTTTCATACTTTCATTTGAGTAATAATACCATGACTCACACCACGCCGGATCAACAAAACAAGAAACAGAAAGATAAAGAAAAAAAAGGAAATAGACTCACTATTGTCAATGGCAACCTCAATATAAATTGGAACTCTCTGGTCGGTGCATTTCGTATTGATACTCCCTGGAGTAGGCTACTATATATGCGCTGAGTGAGATAACATTCTTGTTCAGAACACTTACGGATGACTCCAACGACTCAGGATTACTAATCACCTTTGTCTATGGACCCAATCACTGGCTCTCCCACCCCACCCCCCTTATTCATCAGGGAGAATCATATAAGTTGCTTTCTGTGTATTATAGTAGTGGTCTGGGAGACTCAGTAAACTTTCTAAACCCAAACAGATCATCAGTGCAGCATGTCGTGATAGCTTTGCAACAGATACAAAGCTCATGTTTATACTATTTACGACAAGTGGAAAAAAAAATCATACAGTCAAGAAAACAATAAAGAATTGGTCCTGTCCAATTGTAATCATAACCTACTTTACATCCGTGCACCAGGATCTGAACTACTCATCGCATTGAGCATTGAAACCAGCAATGCAAAGTGACCTTGGAGAAGATTTCTAAGACATATCCGATCATATACATACCCAAACAGATGGACGCGGACGAATTTGAGGCATTTTTTTCATCGTTGAAGCGAGCAGCGAAAGATTCCGACGCCAACCTTCCAGTCTCCAAGCGCATACATCCCAACGTCTCTACCAGTTTGCTGGACCCTTCCCGAATGGGCGGCGAAAATGTTTTTGGATACATGAAAATTAATAAGCTTGAACACTGCGCACGTTCTATCCAGAAGAACATTCGCACAATGTTGGAGGAGGCGCCTACATCGGCACAGCTTGCACGCTATGCCACGGACTCGTCGGTCGACAGCTTTGCGCAACAGGAGGCCAAGAACAACAACCTTGTGCAGCTAGCAGCAAAGCTCCGCACGCTCTACGATGAAGGCAAGTTGCCCATCTTTGACCGCATCTTGAATAATGACGTTTCGGTAGAGAACTGCATCAACGGTGACCAATCCGGTAGCACCGTCGTCAATACTTCTAATACCACCAGTGCCACCTTCAGGCAGGATCCCGTGGTTGTCAAAAAAGAGCCCGGGGTGATCCAAAAGGAACTTACGGTCTCCAGCGAAGACAAGAACCTGGGTCCAGATCTGGTGCAAGACTTTGTGCAAGATCTTGCTAGAGTGGATTTGCCGCCGCTTCCTAAAATTCACGGGACGCAGTTGCGGCACCAGGTATTCCAGCACAAGTCGACGAACGCCAACAAAACATATCTCAGGAAGGAGGAAATGGTACTTTTGAACAACGAGCGTTTGGAGCTCTTGGGTGATGCGGTGCTCAATACAGTCATCACGTCCATCTTATACTGGAGATTTCCCACTGCAAACGAGGGTGAGCTCTCAAAGATCCGGTCAATACTTGTCAGCAATAAGACGCTCCACGAGCTCTCCTTGGCGTACGGCCTCGATCGTCAGTTGCGCTGTAACATTAATGAAGAGTCGTTCAAGCAAAGTGGCGCAAAGGTCTTTGCAGACGTGTTTGAGGCGTATGTCGGCGCGCTCTTCACCGAGCGCAAGTACGATCTTGCCGAGGTCGAGGACTGGCTCTCCAGTCTATACGCTTGCAGAATCACAGAGGCTATGAATAAAACCTATTCTTTGAGCCCGATTAATAAGGAGGCCAAGACAGAGCTCTATTCCCTCATTGGTACTGCGTCATTGCACCCCGTGTATACAGTGCTTGTCACTGGAGATGGTGCCTCAAAGCCTTTCAAAGTTCAGTGCGTCATGGAGGGTGAGGTCTTAGGCACTGGCGAGGCCCCAAACCTCAAGGAAGCAGGGCTCCGTGCAGCTATGGCCGCGCTCAAAAACAAGCCCTTGTTAGAAAAGTTTGGCCTCAAGCGGCTCCAGACCGACCGCTCCATATCTGCTGTGGGCCAGGGAACGAGCGCCACCGGGGGAAAGAAATCATCTCAGTTTCCGTTGATTGCGAAAAAAGAAACCTTGGCCAACAAGTTTGCTAAAAACGAGGCTTACGCGTTCCTTGGTAGTAACTTGGGCCTTTACCCGGAGTACGTCGTAGTTTACGAGGAGAACAAGAAGCGGTACCGGGCAGAGTTGCGTGTGAAAGATGCCGTCTTAGCTGTGGCTTATGATGAAATGCGCAAGAGCGCCATTTCTCGGGCCGCAGCTGTGCTTTTGGAAAACAAGAACTTGTTAGACGGTATTGTGAGCTTGGTCAACTAGGTGATGTTGGCATACTGTGCTCTGTCTGCAGCACGCAATGCTTGTAGGAACAAACTTTTAGCAACGCACGTGTCACCTTAGAATCGCTTAGTGATTTTCTTGTCATGGGTCTTTTTTGAATATTAACGGATATATCTTTGCATGGTTATACACTCATCTATATGTGGATATACGGCTATTTTTCTTGCGGGGACAAGTGCCTATGTGACCCCACACAAATGTTTTCTGAGTCAATATCGCTGTATCACCGGGGATAGCATTTCTCCAATCACAAGACCGTACTTACAAGACTAACCACCCAGGACTCGTTGTCTTTTGTTCCGGGGTGACGAGGAAGGAGGGGGGTGGGGGTTAGAGGACTGTTCTCCCATGGTTATGATGGCACTGTTGCTTGAATCACTCCCGCTACTCAGCGCAATATGACTGAAAAGACTCTTTTCTCTGCCATGACTCATGGAACATATCAGAATTTGACACTGCGTAGTGGATATACATTGACCCGAGAACCAGATGTCTGGTTAAAAGCACGGCCAGGATCTCGGACTCAAACCAAACCATTATGCTTTAAAAGGTGCTTCTTTAAAGATGGTTCTACGACACTCAAGCAAATGGAACGCATAACTGGCGCTCGTAGGAGACAATACCTATATGCCCTGAATCATGACTTCTTCGTGACTCGGTATCGTCACCAGAGCCGATGTCTATAGCCATTTAAGACAAAGACAAAAAAAATTAGACCCAAATTTCTGAGAGGATGTGAGAGGAGAGAGCGCTCTATAGATGGCATCTGCAACGTCATCTAATTAACGTTTGGCTAATTCTAACGATCTTTCACCGGGAAACCAAAAAGCCGTGAAAGTCATCTAATTTGTGATAATTTCCTCTCCATAAAAACGTCTACAGCATACAATTTATAACCACGCTGTTCTAGTGGCGTAATATTGGCCGTTCGACAATTTGACAATACTGATTTACGTTCGTAGGGCAGATATGCAATGGGTCTGCACGGTCGTCAAACCCGACTGGATCCGAGGCTGTGTTTATTTTCATATATATCAGTGTGATCTAACTTGGCTCGGAAACCTTTTTGTCACGACTAACCTGCTTCTTTCGATTATGTACAATATACTTTAAGAATTTGAAAATTATACTAGCTCCTTTGAATTAAATCTATATAAAATTAATGCTTGCTCAGTATCGGAATTGAGGCAACTTGTCCGAGCGGTTAAGGAGAAAGATTAGAAATCTTTTGGGCTTTGCCCGCGCAGGTTCGAGTCCTGCAGTTGTCGTTTTTTAGAAAATGTTTTTTAGTCTCAGCGAGAGGCCAGATTTTCGGAAGATTGGCTTCGAATGCTAGGGCTTTGCTTTTTAGTTTTGAATTAAAAGTATTTTCGCATAATCACCGCGCCAAATACTTCTGCTGTGTGGGGAGGGGGGCATTTGGATACTTGAGTATTCACACTAAACATTTGAAGATATAACGTACGAATCATTTATATGGAAAGGCGATGACTGGCGTCAATGGGGATATAACGTTCTACAAGAGTAATGCTTGGCAGCGAATAAATGACCAGAAGGTACCATCTTTCTGGTCTAATAAAATTAAATATTGGTATTGATGAGTTTGTTCATGGGATACGCATTTTATAGTTATACATGGGATCTCACATGTTGTGTTCTATCGCACATTGCAACATCCTCTTGCTTTAAAACAAGTGCTCTTGATGACGTAAACACTTAGAACATAAAGGATAATGGTATTAATAGGGATTAGATAAGGGACATGAAAAACTAAAAAGAATTGCAGCACCACAATTTCGCATATGGTCTCCCACTACACTACTCAGTGTGGCCCTATAGAGCTTAACTAACGTTGATCGGACGGGAAACAGTGTTTTCTCCATGGTATGGCCGCAACCGGAAGGTCTAGACATTAATACAGCTATACTCTCAGCAATTAATGTGATTCTACATAATTATTGAATGAAGAAAACAAACGACTCAAATCGAGACATATTTCTCAACCAGCTTATGTGATTTGTATGGAAGAGTTTATAAATACACTGTAGGTAGTGCCCTGTGCTGAATGAATTAAAATGGATGGGTTAGCTGGGCGAACTTTCGTGTATTTTTACATGCGCCTCACCTGACATGGACGAACTAATGAACTATATTACTTTCACGAAAGTAGAAAAAAGAAAAAAGAGAAGAAGCTTGCATAAGGAACACCCTGCAAAAAGCTAGGACGTGGTTTCACCTCTGTGGGTATCATTTCTAGCCCACCAGAGTTTCGGTGGAGTCTTATGACTTGCAATCTCCTGAACAGCAACTATAAGAACAGCCATGTGAATGCTCACAGCTTTGGCTAGAAAAAGTGGAGACGAAGAGTATACAATGACAGTGCTACCAGAAGCAAGGTTTTGAGGGCAATTAGAAAAAAAACTGGGAAACAGGCCGCATCAACTATTCGGAACAGGTTGATTTGCTTTTAATTTCGAAGCATCGAAGCGTTGTGAATCCATACTGGCGGGATGGGCATATGTGAGACCGAGTAAGACGGTTTTTGCACAAACCTTTCGCTAGCATGTACATGTACGCATCAGCCATTATTTGTGAAGAGTTTTTTTTGCTCTCGATTGATTTCCAAGAAAGTCTTTAGTCCATATCCAATGCCTTTATCACGGAGCAAGCTTATTACTTGCAAGGAGAATAGAACAAAGAAGCGTGGGCAACCGAGCTGGGGCCAATGCCACTCTCACAGTATATAAGGAAACTACAAACGAAACACCCGCGTACAAGTGTGTATTTTTCTTGGGACATGCTAGGCGCCGGACTGCAGATTTGTTGATACGTTATTGCCAAAGATTTGGAAGAGATGCATTGGAACCGACTGTGAAAGGTAGACTGGGATGGCACCGAGAAAGGTTTGTTGCAATGCTGTTGGAGATGTGGGACATTATAAGTAGCGGGAAACAGATGATTTTGTGGCCACGAAGGTGGGAAATTACTCATTTTTAGCATTCTGTAGTGCTTTGTGGCTGTAACATGATACAATAAGTCCTACGGTCTTGGAGACATGCACTGTTTTGATCATGGGGGAGCAGACAGGGACTGTACGGTGATGCACTATTTTGAGATCTCTGAGAGACGTAGGTTATTCCTGGGATGCATCAGTGATTTCTGTCCGGACCAAGATGCGTTGTTTCCAACGATGCTCGACACATGTATCAAGGGTATTAGGGGCTACTATAAGCTTTGGGAACAATGATCTTGAAGTAGTAGTGTGTCACCAGCTTCGAAAATTTGTGGACAACTGCACCAAGATATACAATTTGAACAGTCACTGGTTTGTGTAACAAGCTGGAGCGATTTGATTCAGATATATACCGATGATCCATATTGTTCGTCGATGTTTTTTGTCTCGCATACATGTATCCACCACCTGGAACTTGTTTCTACGAGCCGCCTAGCCATGTTGGTGCACTAGCCTTTAAACAAACATTGTGAACTCGATCAAATCAAATTGAATCAAATTGAATCAAATTGAATCAAATTGAATCAAATTGAATCAAATTGAATCAAATTGAATCAAATTAAATCAAATTAAATCAAATTGAATCAAATTGAATTGAATTGAATTGAATTAAGCCGCCCGCTTTAGAAATATCTGCCGACCCCGCCATGCCTTTCTTGCCAAGCGCGGCCTAGAGCCCAGCGAAAAACTCGTTTCCTGGTGCCAACGGGCATCGCGTCCTGCACATAAACACAGAGCCCCATCGCGAGCACTCTGGACCTTAAAATTCTACCCATTCTCTACTCTCCATCTAAGCAGTACGCCAGCACACGCACCCGTCAACACCCACACAAAACACAAAGATGCAAGTGGCAAAATTGGCAGTCCATCAAGACGACGCGCAGATCTTGCTCCGGGACAAAAACGTGCTTGACCAACTGGTTGTGGACAAATACCGTACCGCCGGACGCATTGCTCAGACCACGCTTCAGTATATTCTCCAGCTTGTGGCTGACTCGTACCACCGCCAGCAGACCGAGCGCCCGTACACTGCGGATGAGCTCTGCGTCTTGGGCGACTCCATGATTGTGCAGTTGCTCCGCACATGCTACACGGACAAAAACAAGGTCCGCGAGAAGGGCATTGCGCAGCCCGTGACGTTTGACGTAAACGAGCACGTCACCAACACGGTTCCCGAGGCCGGCACCGGCGTTTTCGCGCCCGGTGACATTGTATCTGTGGCGTTGGGCGTACACGTAGACGGCTACACTGCGACGGCCGCGCACACGTTTGTCATCTACCCGCCCGGCGTGGCTGTCGACGGCGAGTTGCGCCCGCAGGGCCCACTCCTTGGTAGCAAGGCTGACGCAGTGGTTGCGTGCCATGTTGCTACGCGCGTCGTGGTGGCGCTTTTAGCGCTTGCAGCCACTCCAAACAAGCTTGCGTGGGTACCCGAGCTTGCGGGCGAACGTGCCGTGACCGGTGCCGTGCTTCGCCGCGCGGTTGGCCGCGTCGCCGCAGCGTTTGACTGTGTCGTCGTGCCGGGCTCTAAGGTGCGCCGCGTGCGCCGTTTCTTGGCCGGCCAGGCTGAGGGCGTGGTAGCGGAGCGCGACTTCAAGGGTGTCGTCTGGGACGAGAGCAGCCAGGAATCTGATCTTCTTGCGCAGGCCGCCGCCAGTACCGCCGTGGCTGTGGCTGAGCTCGGGGCTGGGGCTGGGACTGGAGAGACCGGGACTGGTGCTGGGGCCGTGCCCACTGACGATTTTGTCGTCGAGCTGGGCGAGGCGTACACCGTCGACTTGCGCCTTTGCTCTGTGGCCGACTTTGAGCAGAAGGGCCTCGTGACCTTGAAGGATGCCGGTACTTCGCCAACCATTTATGTGCGCGACTTTGCCGCGACCCACGCGTTACGGTTGACAAGCGCCCGTGAGTTGCTTGCGCTCGTGGACCGCGACTTCTCCGTGTACCCGTTCAAGTTGGCGCACACGAGTGCTGCATTCCCTGTCGACACCGCTCGTGGCGACATTGCCGTGCAGCTTGAGGCCGTGCGCCGCGACGCCGTGCGCCGCCGCCTCGGCTTGAACGAGTTGGCCAACCGCCACTTGGTGCGAGCCAGGCCCGTGCAGACCGTGCACCACGTGCCGCTTGCCGCCATTTTGGCCGCCGCCAACCCGACCGGCCGCCATGGCGTCGATGCCGCGCGCTTGAGCTTA
This sequence comes from Metschnikowia krissii, assembly GCA_030561945.1. Lineage (NCBI taxonomy): Eukaryota > Fungi > Ascomycota > Pichiomycetes > Serinales > Metschnikowiaceae > Metschnikowia > Metschnikowia krissii. Next base: position 82,927 of record JAKTYP010000081.1, on the reverse strand, counting down.
CCAGGCCGCGAGGTTCCGCTTCCCGCTTTGGGTGTCAGTGCCTTGCGCTTGCGGGCGCTCCTCAAGCACGGCGTGCCGGCCCCAGCTGTCGCCAGAGAGGCCACCACCGTCATTGTCAACGGCGAAGCCGCAGAGCTCGTGCGTTTGACCGGCGGCAGTGCCGTCAGGCCATCGTGGGTCCACTCGCGCTTCCTGGTTGCCCCAGATACCGCTGCATTTTTGGCCTCCATCGACGCTTTGGGCTTACGCGTGAAGGAAGTCCAGCCCCTGAAGCTCAACCCGGCCGTAACGCCCGCAGACGCGCAAATGCGCGTGGACTAGTTTCTTCATGGGTCTGAAGGTGTGTATTAACTGTCTTGGGTGGGTCTGAACCAACTTGGGATATGTATTTAGCTGTCTCAAGGTATGTATTTACTGTCTTGGGTTGTATCTTAACTGTATTGAGGTGTGTAATAAATGTCTTGATGTGAATCTTCATCTTTGGAGGCGTGTATTAACTGTCTTGAGATATGTATTAATTGCCTTGAACCGAGGTTTTGACAAATCTCTAGTGTAATCTTTGGTCTGGTCTTTGGGGGTACCGCAGCTGGTGTGGGTATTTATTGAGGGAGGGTTTCGGGTCTCAATTAAAAGTTGTTTGACCCTAATCTTTCCCTAATAGTTGTGTGCCAAAGCGGCCCGTAGTTCTTTACCCGTGGTCTCATATGCACCTTGCGCTTCGTTTGGTCATGGGGACCAGTCTCCACACACACCACAAATCATTTTCTTAAGTATTTGTATTATTGCGTTGCCCGTGTACTTTTACTATCTCTCATTTATCTTCCAATAGTTCTTCCCATATCTTCGTATGCGCTCCATCCATGGTGAATGAGCCAACAACAACTTCTAGCTTGCCATCGCTGCTTTGTGTGACAGAAACGCAAGGGCTGCTGAGTTTACGAGAAAGATGAGCGTGGTTGCTTAAACAAGACACTTTTTATTAAGGCCAGCCGTTGAAGTCATTGCAAGTGCCGCAAAGTGTAGAAAAATGTACGTGCTCGGCCCATTATCAACGCAGTGTTTGCTCTCGGGGAGCTTTGGACAATAGTGGGCTTGGGATTTTTGAACTTTCCTGACTCTAGAAGTGTCGGACTGGACCATATAGATTGGTCAGGGCAATATCCAAGTGCTCTTTAGGTGCTTCAGAACGTGCTCTAGGGATGTGGAAACAGACAACTTTGAATACGAACATCTGAATTCGCCACTTCGAATTGATGCTTACTAGTGAGCTTTTCCAACAAAAGTCCTTGATTTAATAACCTATGGGGCTTAGAGATGGAGGTTTTTGTTGAAGGGGTTTCGATAAAGATCTTTATAAATATCTACATAAAGCCGGCTAATTAGTGTGATTTTAAGAAAGATACCCAATAAGGGCACCTAATAAAGGTACTTAAAGTGTCCAATAATAATCTCCGTCAAGGCCAAAAAATGACCCAGATGAAGATTTTTCCCGTGAATTGTTTTCAAAAATCTCCAACAACGATTCTAAAGATCCGTAATAAACATCCTTATGCGTCAGCTTGTTTGACCAGGACTCCGCCACGACCGGCAGGAACCACCCGACCTAGGCATTTCCCGAGCAACCCAGTGAAAAAAACTTTTCAAGAGAGTGAAAAATAACAAGACGAAAAATGGGGAAAAAAACTTCTGGCGTCTGTTTGCCGCAAGCATCACCGCACATCAACCACCTCAGTGGCATTGCTCGACCATGTTTATGACGGGCCTGTGGGTGAACAGAAAAACGCAATGAAATTATTGCCGTCCTTGGTTCCACGCCCGGCCCCAAACTTTACCGCTCTAACCTTAGGATGTACGGAATTAAGGGGCTATGATATTTCCCGAGTTCTCATGAGGCACATTTTTTTTCCTACGCCAAAAAGTACGCAGTTCCCGGAAAGAACTATATAGAAAAGTTTCATACAACAACGACAACAGAGAAAAGAGAAAAGAGAGAAAAGTGGAGTAGAGTTGAATGGAATAATAATAATAATAAAAAAAGATCAAATAGAACAAAGTAGAAACTACAGTGCAAAAGAAAATCAAAAGCAAAGAAATCGTCTTCCACCACTACTTGCACGTGTCCACCTCAGAGATTGAAGAAACGTCTTTATATGGACCAAGAGCAATGCGACAACATGGCGTGCGGTTTTGAAAAAGAGGGGAAGTGCATATCGAGCTGGTCGGACCTGGTAATGTGGGGGCACCGCAGCAAGGCAATATAATAATATATACAAGCGGACCGGCACGGATGGACAGGAAATAAATAGGTACTAGCGTCCGGCCTGGTGGTTGTATTCTTGTGTTTGTGTTTGTCTTTGTTTGAACTGCCCAAAATCAATAAAGGCCAACTACCCACATAGAAGGAATCATTCAATGGAACACGGAGGCTATGCATACTTGCGAAATTAAAGCTGTACCCGCAAACGCACATTTGCTTCGGGTCTCGCGATATTTTGCGCACACGCTACGCAAAAAAAAAAAAAAAATGTCGCGCGTGTCTTCTTAGCTGGGCAGGCAATTCCTGCACGCGGCGTCGGGCGAGCCCCCTTTCACTCAACCGGCTCCCTGAGATTCGTAGCGTTCTCTCTCTTTCTTTTTCCGTCTTGGTATCTAATAGCGAAACTTTACACCTAACCATCAAAACCAAGTATGTACCAATTTCCGTTATAGGGTGTATGCCCAATGATTACTGAGCCATGGTCCCATTTTGGGTCGGCTGCCGTGTCCTATATTTATTATTATATTGTTGACAAGCGCTGGCGGGCTTTCTGTTCCCCTTCCCTCCCCCTCTCCCCCCGATTTAGACGCCACACCCGCAAAGGGGTAAACAAGACACCAGAACACAATTTGTATGGTTACCAAGGGCTCAACACACGAGGATCCGACGTCTTGGTGAACACTTGGGCCTGCATCCTCACATTATGTGTCATGTTTCCTTTTGTCCACTGGGCTTCCAAATACCAGTCTAGACGTGAGCAATCGCAACCTGGGCACACCCCGCCCGCACCGCATTTGCCTCTGGATTTGCCGCTTTCGATCTATACTTCGCTTCTATCCTTTTCTTGTTTCGTTCCCGCAGCTACTCTTTTGTTGTTGTTGTTGTTGTTGTTTTTCTTTTTTTTTTTTGTTCTTGGCGTGTTAATCTTGTCTCCGTGGAATGTGTTTTGCTGCAATGATCTCGTAGGCCGAAATGTACAAGGCGTCTACTCGGGGCATGGGTAGCCCACGACAAGTCGCACTTTTGGCCGCCCTTGGGTTTCCACCTGTGATTTTGCGGGTGAAGGCACGTTTTGATTGCAAAGCCAACAATTGCCCGCGACATCCGTGCATCTCCACACCCGCGGAATATGGACACGACCTACTTCGTGTCGACTTTTTTTCTTGCTTTGAACGCCCGCCAGACCAATTCCAACAAACCAAACCAGGACCAGTCCTCTTATCCCTTTCGCAATACTAACCCTTCCCACCAGTAATGTCTGCCTCCCGTGAAGACTCTGTCTACCTCGCCAAATTGGCTGAACAAGCCGAGCGTTATGAGGAAATGGTCGAGAACATGAAAGCTGTGGCTTCCTCAGGGCAAGAATTGTCCGTCGAGGAACGCAACTTGTTGTCGGTCGCCTACAAAAATGTCATTGGTGCCCGCCGTGCCTCTTGGAGAATCGTTTCCTCAATTGAGCAGAAAGAGGAGGTCAAGGGCAACGAGCAACAGGTCTCCTTGATTAGAGACTACCGTGCCAAGATCGAGGCTGAGTTGACCAAGATTTGCGAGGACATCTTGTCTGTCTTGACTGACCACTTGATCACCTCCGCACAAACTGGTGAATCCAAGGTCTTCTACTACAAGATGAAGGGTGACTACCACCGTTACTTGGCCGAGTTTGCCACTTCCGAGAAGAGAAAGGACGCGGCTGACTTGTCGTTAGAGGCTTACAAGTCTGCTTCCGATGTTGCTGTCACTGAGTTACCTCCAACTCACCCAATCAGATTGGGCTTGGCATTGAACTTCTCTGTGTTCTACTACGAAATCTTGAACTCCCCTGACAGAGCTTGTCATTTGGCTAAGCAAGCTTTCGACGATGCTGTCGCTGACTTGGAGACCTTGTCCGAAGATTCTTACAAGGACTCCACATTGATTATGCAATTGTTGAGGGATAACTTGACTTTGTGGACCGACTTGTCTGAGGCTCCAGCACAACAGGAGGAGCAAGAAGCGCAAGCCGATGAGTCTAAGCCTGAGGAAGAATAGATAGTCCCGGAAAAATGAAATATCTCTAGTCTGTCATCGTCCATCTGAAGAAATTCCTCAAGCCTCAACTTTTTGTCTTTGTTCACTTCTACCTGTCTACTGTAACCCACAATCTTGAATTTCTCTCATGTCTCCATTTGTATCCGAGATTTCGAATGTGAAATGAAAAAGGATTTGCTATCCAATAAAAGAAAAAAAAACATAAAAGATTCGAATAGACCCCTGTATCCATGGCGTCTAAATATATGTAGTGGCGCACTCCGAGCAATGCTCCATTTCCAAATATGAAGACTCCGAGGATTGCAATGTTGAGTGAGAGTCTCTTGAATGCTGGTGTGATGGTGGGGTACTTTGCCACGATGTTTTCAAACTTACTGCACGGAGTCGCTTTGTGGAGATCATTGAAGCAGAGGCAAATGTAGATTAAACAAAAGAAAAATGATATAGAAACAAAAAAAAAAATACTGCAATAAAAGCCCCACTCTTGTAGGTGAAGCCGAACGTGTCATATCCGAAGCAATGCGGAGGGATGAATTCACTTAACAAGCAGAATTCATCCCTCCGCGTTGCTTCAGATGTGTGTATTCATCAGTATTAATAGTTCATCTCGGTCTTCCATGTATGCTTGCATTTCCCAGGCTCAAGTTTCTCAAATGGGGCGGATCAGCAGACGCACTAAAAGGCCCAATCATCTTCCCAGCACAGCATAGCAAGTATTTCCCCTTGGCGGCTACCCATTTTCTTTCTCAACCCTTAGAAACTTCGAGTTCGTTGGTATGTACATTCCGTGTTAAAAAAGGATCTTCTTTTAACCCTACTCTGTTTGCATTAGTAATGATGGCAAATTACGTTAAATATATCCAGCGCTTAACAACTTGAATGTTCGGTCGGGTGTCCTCAGACCATATGCTGGATTTCTTGTGGTGGTCCGGCGCCTAGTAGAAAAAAAGGCTGCAAAAACAGGTGGTATAATTAAGCTCAACGATGCTTTTTTTTTGCACGGCTTAAGATGGCCTGATTGTGGTGGAAGTTACGACAGGGCTGAAGGAACTTTTTCTTTTTTTTTCTAATTTTTGCATCTTGTTTTCTTCTACTTTACTTTTTTTTTTGTTATGTTTCGCTCAAAAACGCCAGTCAAAAGTTGAGAATGTGTGCCACATGAGGCGAATGCTTGAAGAAGTAAAAAAAAAAAAAAGTTAGAGAGGGCTGTGTTTGCTTCACCGAGTATGACACAGGGTGAAGGCGAAACATAGCATGTTTTCTGTCCTGCATCAGGCTGCGCGCTCATATCAAGCGACTGTTTTGCCAAGAGTGCGGGAGGTGTGCACCAGACGGGAGGACGGGAAAAAAAAAACCCAATCCACGCATATCAATCAAGCTCATACGTCCATAGCACACATCATCCAAACTGCCCAAAATGCCTGAACCGGTCGGCATTGCTAACTTACCCAACCAGAGATACAAGATCGTTGCCAAGAAAGGCGCCACGTTCACATTGATGGTTGCGGGTGAGTCTGGCTTAGGGAAAACGACATTTGTCAATACGCTTTTCCAAACATCGTTGAAGGATTACCAGGACCCTGACAGTAGACATAACAAGTTCACATCTGCTCATCAGACAGTGGACATCTCGATTGTTCGTGCGGTGTTAGAGGAAAAAAACTTTCAGATCCGCTTGAACGTGATCGACACGCCCGGGTTCGGCAACAATGTCAACAATATCGACTCATGGTCGCCCATCGTGGACTTCATTGACGACCAACACGACTCATATGTCAAGCAGGAGAAGCAACCTCTGAGAAGCAACAAAAAAGACTTGCGTGTGCACGCGTGCTTGTACTTCATCCGGCCCACCGGTCATTCGTTGAAGCCGTTGGACATTGAGATGATGAAGCGACTCTCGACGCGTGTAAACTTGATCCCGGTGATTGCAAAGTCTGACACGTTGGCACCCAATGAATTGGAAGTGTTTAAGTCGCGCATCCGAGATGTTATCGAAGCACAAGACATAAATATCTACACTCCGCCTTTGGACTTGGATGACCCCGCCGCGGCCGAGCACTCCAAACAGTTGATAGAATCCATGCCTTTTGCTATCATTGGATCGGAGGAAGAGATTGAACTCTCGCCTGGAAATTTCGTCAGGGGTAGAAAATACCCTTGGGGTGTGGTGGAAGTTGAAAATGAGAGACACTGTGACTTCAAAAAATTGCGTTCTCTTTTGTTGAGAACAAACATGTTGGACTTAATTTTGCAGACAAATGAGCTCCATTTCGAAACATTCCGCTCTTTGAAGTTGGGAACGTTAAACAAGGAAAATGGTGGCGAAAACCCCGAGGAAACCGAGGCCATGAAGAAGCCAAGAAGATTGCACAATCCTAAATTCAAGGAAGAAGAAGAGGCGTTAAAGAAATTTTTCACAGAGCAAGTAAAGGCCGAGGAACAAAGATTCAGGCAATGGGAGACCAACATCGTCAATGAGAGAAACCGTTTAAACCTGGACTTGGAAGAGATGCAATCAAAATTGAAGGTGTTGGAAGATCAAGTGAAAAAATTGCAATTGACCAAGAAGTAGATATAGATATTGAGTCTTCCCATGAATAAAATAACAGAGAAAAGGATCAAATTGGAATGTGTTATGCCTTGTTACAGCCACCAGGACCCCATTTACTTTGCTGGAGAAAAGGTTTGGGGACTGTAGCCACTTCCAAATCATATAATATTAAAGTATACATGATTGATTCTTCTTCCCTACCCAGCAGAGACCTTAGTCATGACAATGATGAAAACCCCATCAAGCCTCAACTTAGCTAAAAATCTATAGGATCAACTCGACTCTTGCACTAAGAAACCCGATTTGATTATCTTGTTCTTTTGAGGGTTCCCCAAATTTGCTTGGGATTCTTGTTATGTGCTTATGGAAAATGTTCTTATGCTCATGGTATTGGTCAACTACTGTCGAATATTAAACTATGTAACATATAATGAGAGCCCATAATGAGTCAACACTATCTGCGTTCGCAGACGAAAGATTGTTGATTGCCGATGCTACTGTAAACTGCATAATCCGGAAACATATAATAGAGAGAGCTCGTTTAATTTTTGAGGTATTAAATAATCACACTACTTATGCCATCGACCAAAATATTGGCATCTCGTCATCACTTTTTTTTAAATTTTTTTTATATTTAGTCTTCCCTTGTTCCCCGTTGTATTTTCATGATTCTATGATATACATCGTGAAGCACTTTCAATGCAATGCCAAATGCATAACGTACGTCTGAGTTTCTTAGCCGGAATGGGTTTGGGATTTCATTAATTCACCAAGTCTGAACGTGAGAGTCGTTTTGTGGAAGAAATGTTTACATGACCAAATGTACTTTCTAAGAAAGAAACACGTATTATTGAAAATCATGGTCCATTTCTTTTGTAGCCATCTCAAATGGTGCACCTGGAGAATTGTGTTACATACTTAATGATATGTTACGCCATTGTTGTCCATAAAAAATCGCACAAGTTGCAAATGGTGACATGTCTATTAATTTTGTTTTATTTTAAACAATGTTTTCACTTTTTTTTCTATTGCAAATGAAAAAAACTTTCTATTCTTCTTTCACCATTGACTATGTGCGGGTGCTATTTACGCCACACTATATTGGAGAGTCTGTCTAAGTATATGTCTATCACTATACATATGCATACATATGCATATAGTGCCGCACTAGTCAAGAACGTCTGCGAAGCAAACACCTCTATTTTTTTTTTTTTTTTTGCTTACAGAATAAGCCTCACCAGAAGGAAAACTAAAACCATCGATATTAAAAATTTTTTCCCCAGAAACAGCTTCAGAAACTGCACAACTGAAACAGCGGCGATCCGGTGATTTGGCTTGAATGTATCTACTGTTCAGTCAACATCAAGCTCATCCGCTAGACGGGTAAACACTATTGATTTGGCTATCCGCCAAGACCACCAAATCATAGTAAGATGATAGAGCAAGAAAATGGCAGGCAGTATTTACTTGAAGTCCTATTATATCTCTCAAGCACTGTCTCCCCAAAAGACCCGGTAAAAAGATCTGGTCGGTGGTTGCAAAAGAAATATTTACCGCCGACTCTATACACTACAGACAGCGCTGGAGATTAAGAGGCGGCACCTGTCAGATACGCACCCCAAAATCACGTGATCCGAGCCCCCGCCCAAAACCCATCTATTTCTTGTTACTTCTAAGCCCCATGCTGTACCCGGAGTCATCCATCGAGGAGCATGAAGCCAAACGCTTCAAACGTACGTACGTCGCATGTCTCAACTGCCGCGTGCGCAAAGTCAAATGTGACCTTGGCAGCGACTTGTCGCCGCGAGACCGGTGCGTGCGATGCGTCCGAGAACGTCGGGATTGTGTGTTTGTCGATCTGAAAAAGCGAAATTTGGCTAAGGTCAGGACGCCAGGCTTTGCTGCTCGCACAGTACTGCCTTTCCAGAAAATGTCGCCGCTGCTGGGATCTGCTGAGCCTGCCATGATTCCGAACCGCGAGCCCGATTCTGTGCCGAAGCACTTCTCCACAATGGAGGGTGCCCTCGTATTTTTGGCAAACGCCGCAGGGAAGATCGCCACTGCAGATGAAAGGGACCATATAGATGCGCACGAGAAACACAGCCAGATTGAAGGTCGTCATGGTCATCGAGCTTCCGACATGAGCGACGGTGACAACAATGGGATTCGCTCCAGAGACGACCCCGCGAGCGGGCTTGACAACAGATCCTTGGGCACGAATGGCGACCCAGAGACCGTGGCGAGTGGTGCAGCCTCGAGTCGCAAGCTGCTGGGCGTAGCGACTCCTTCGGGCAATGGAACACCACCCACGTACTTGCATGGGCAGGTTCCGCTGTTCTTTTCGCAGAGATTGCTGTCTACTCAGCGGCTCACAATGCCACCCGCAGAAAACGTCCATTCAGCGCGCCCAGGAGGCCTGAACTTGCTTTCTGAAATCGAGTACATCGGAGAAAATGGTATCTTGGCGGCAGAAGAGGCAAAGTATTTGATTGATATGTTTTTTCTCACGATGCACCCGTTCTTTCCTCATATCCCTCAGTTCTTACGTCTGCCACTGGTATTAAGTGGTTATCCGATCTTACTTTGCGCCATCCTCACGATCTCATCGCGGTACAACCCTCTTGAGGGAACCGGCAACGCCGGTGTGCCGCGGAATATCGAGATACACGACCGATTGTGGCTCTACGTGCAGAGACTCATTTCACAGACAGTGTGGGCTGAAGCTAGCACTCGGTCTATTGGCACGGTGTTTGCTTTTCTTCTCTTCACCGAATGGAACCCGCGTGCCATCCATTGGCGCTGGTCTGATTACGCTAATCGTGCCGACGATACCTCTGACAACAAAGATCCAGATCAAATGTCCGCGTCTTCGGAGCCCGCGGGGTTGGGTGCAATGAGGCGGTCGTACCGCATGGCATGGATGCTCATTGGCTCCGCAGTACGACTTGCACAGGACACGGGGTTCATGGAACTTAGTGCCAAGACGTACTTGGCTACACATGTGGCAGAAATTAACTCCGTTATGAATATGAAACGCCGCAGCATGTTGAGTCATTCTTTGGCAGAATTGGATATGGACACTAAGCAGATTTCAGAGGAAGAAATGGAAATCCGCGAGGACAACGAAATCAAAGTCCTTGGCATTTCAGAAGACTTGAACTTTCCTGAAAATACTTTGCAATTTACAGAAGCCCAGAAGGCGCAGATTGAGCTTCTCCAGATTACTTCTGTAGGTCATGAATCGTTGTACGGTTATAAGGCACAGTTGGGATCTTTAAGCCAGCGCCAAAATCTATCCATCCTTAATTTCATAAATCCCATGATTAACAGCTGGAGCAGAAAATATAAAAAGTTTTTAGTACCCAGCAAATCAAAGATCGCTCGGAAATTTTCTGCTAACACTTTCCGAAACCCTGACCCGAAAGTCGCTAAGGGACTCGCTTCGAGAATTGAAAACGAGTCTTTTATTTTCGAGTTTAACTATACAAAGTTGTACATATACTCACTCGCATTGAGTCCTTCCCCAAAAACGACTGAGGGCACAAAGAATGGGAAAGTCTCATTGAAGTTGGATGAGATCTCGAAAAGTGCAAAGTACATCGAACAGGCTTTTAATGCGGCTAATGAAATATTACAGGTAGCTCATCGAGTGCATAAACTTAAGATGCTTAGGTTTATGCCTGTGCGATGGGTAACCCGCATTGTAAGAGCAGTGGCATTTATGGTCAAGTGTTACTTGACTATTACTGCTCATAAGACATCAGAGGCTTCTTCAGACTCATCGTCGAATATGGATCATTTTGATGCCACAATTCTTTCGTTATCTCTTATCTCTGTGGAAGAAATTGTACAGAGTATACAGAAAGCGGCAATTACTTTAAGAGACTGTTCTCCCGATGAACTTCATTTATGCACACGTTACTCAAATGTATTGTTATACTTGTACTCGGAGATGAAAGCCACCTTAAAGAATTATTCTGCAGGAGGAGAAGATGTAGAAGATCCCGGCGAAGGAGATGCACAGAATCTGAATTTACAAGAAAATACCGATCTGGAAACATTACCTGCTGTCTCAGAGAAAAACAACTATGGTGAAGGCCTCAGAGAATTCCCAGACATAGGGTTCACGGGGGATAGTGAAGTTATTGATTGGTTTATCAATAATCGAAACGTTGGTCTTGACTTCGTAGGGCCATGGACAGAGTTGATAGAACAACATATCGAGGGCCAGAACTTTAATATGGATCAGCAATTGGATTTTAAATAATTGTTTTATCTTTTAGCATCTCATATCTTTCGGGTTATTGATAGGGACAAGGATAAAATTAAAAAAAAAAAGAGAGAGAGAATGTGCTTTAATTCATGATACAGGATATCTGATGTTTGGAATGTTACCAGGTTTCCAGGAAAATGTTTGGAAATGTATGATCAATAAATACACTCTTATATTTGTAACTTGGTGACATTTCCTACCAGTGATGCTTCACTGAATTTATTCTTTGGTGTATTTGAGCTACATATATATAAGAGCAGCGAAACTGGTAGACGACAAAGGAGCCATTTTCCTTTTAGCGATGTGAGGAGAAATTAAGCAACTGAAAATATTGAAGAAAGAAGTCATTCAGCAAACAATCATACCCTCTGTTTCTCGTTCATTACAGAATACTATTTTGAAGCTAAAAAACAAACTTCAACATAATCACGATTCAAATGTTTCTTGTGCTGGAAACATCCTTCTTGGGGTACACCTTTTCGGAAAATATTTTCAATCGGTAATTGTGTCTAATTTGGAGGCTTCCTATTCATTGCATACCACTGTGCATCCGCAAAATTTATGATAGCCAAATTGATGGATAAGAAGCAGTGTCACTTCAAAAGTATGTCTTTACCTTTGCTGAAAACAAATCTTGGGATTTTGTTCAATTAGACAATAATTAAATTATTATGGGGTGAGTTATTTGCGGCTTGTGGATTTTCCTGAATGCCAGGCTCCTACCAGATATCCAAAATGTAATACAGCATTAAGCTCAGATAAAATTATGATCATACCAAAGCCCTGAAGTTGTACATACTTCGTCTCTCACTTAAGACTGATATGAAACGAAGATATTCGCAAGACCACACACACAGAAATCATTGTATTATGTGCAATAATTGTTTCCATGTCTTTGTTTATAAGAATTAACTTACTGATAAATAAAATATGTACGTTTTACTTGAAGAAATTTTCTATGTCATTGAAACACATTCACATGAACTCGAAAGAAAGTTAGAAAAGTTAAATGGTAGACCAATCCTTCAACTGTTTAAGATAAAAGCATACGTTTTAAAGATTCTCAAGCAAATATGATATGGAAAGTTGCACAATATTATTAAGAAACTCTGACTAACGATAGTAATAGTTTATTATCTTTTATAATAAAAAATCCTGGAACTCATATCTTTCAGGTACACGGATTTATCTAAAAGATCAGCACGTTTAAAGACATCGTTTTTTTCTCCACAGACCCAGGTAGGGTATCTGAATATTCTCTTTTTCATCTTAAATTAGTAAAAAAAAAGCAAACCCAACTCTTGAGACTGTGTGAAAAGAAATGAAAACACCAAGAAGAATCCTCATCAGGTGCACTAACGTAGCTTCCAACTTCCAGTAAAAAACGCTGGATCTGTGAAACTACACACGAAAGTCCGCCACATTCGGCCCTGCTACAAGTAAAGCAAACGTAAGGATATCAAATACGAAAGTCTATAAGTCTATAAAAAACATCCATAAAGCTAGGCCAATGGCTGGATAAAGCGGCTCAAAAACGCGAGCACGGGAGGGAGGACAAAAGAAAACGACCAAAAGAAAACATCATGAGGAAGCGAAAGATGAGAGAAAAAAGCGTCGAATGGATGCGCAACATAGCAATCAGACCTCGAAGACCTCAATCTTGGCGCTGGCCAAGTTGGTAGTGGTGACGATACAGTAAGCGGCGCCGTCGGAGATGGCAGCGTCATCGGATTCTACGCCGTTGAAACCCAGAACACTGGGGTCAATTTCGCAAGTCAAGCCGTTGCACGCACTCTCATCCTCGCACGTGATGCGGAGACCGAAGGTCGGCAAGTCGGTAAAGGCCTCGATGTAGATGGGGTTCCAGCCAATCTTCACGTAGGTGTTATCGTCGGAGTCTGTGTTGGCGCCCGCGACGTACGGGGCCCAGTTGCCGTAAGGGTTGTCGCTGGAGCCCCACACGCATCCGTCATCGGTAGAGACACCGATCGGGTTTATGTAGTAGTGTGCGGCGGTGGAAGCCCAGTAGTTTTCGTCGGGCACGGCCAAGACCTGAGTTGCGTTGGCGGCGATACCGTTTGGGATGAGCATAGCTTCGTTACCCGGAAGCACGGTCTGGCAAAACGACACAATGTCGTCGGCCATGTTCTCAACTGAGACGGTACCTGTGCCGTTGGTACAGAATGAGCGGTCAAACGGCTTGGTCAACAGGCCATCGGACTCGCAGTACAAGCCGCCTTCCTCCGACTCCGACGTGGTGTATGCCGTGGACTCCGGGTCCCACTGGTTCATGAGCTGGCCCGGAGGACACGCATATGGGCAGTACGACCCAGAGCTGCATGTCTGGTCGGGCGAGAGTGCCCACCCAGCATTCAGCAGCGAGGGCGTAATGGCCACAAGTCCTTCGTCCGACGGGAAGTCGCATGTCACTGATCTCTTCGCTGGTGCGGCGTATGTGCACGCCGCGAGCAACGCAATGGGTGCTAAAAAATGCATCGCGAAAATGGCCGGAAAACAAGAATCTGGTTGCACGTGAGTGTGTGCGTTTACGTTGTTTTTTTTTTGTTTTGTTTTGTTTTCTTTCCGTGGGCGGGAAAACAGAAAATATGTGGACGTTTTAACGAGGTAATCTGACTTAGCGGTATTAAAATTAAAGATAATTCGTGTGCCACAAAAAAAAAGCGAGTGTCTGTCTGGTTAACTGGTTGTCACTTTGTCTGGGTATCGGACTCAATGGGGCAGCGCAGATCTGAGATTAGCAGTGGTGGTACCAAGATATGAATGAAGGTGGAGGTTGGATTGAAATGATGGTAAGAAAAAAAAGTAGACACACATGCAAGTTGGTGATCTGCTCCAGATTATATACGCTAGGCGGCGAAAGGCAAATCATCCCAAATTAAAAAAACTTTCAAAAAGCCTGCAAGAAAAACAAAAAAAAAAACAAGTTCGAAGGGGTCTGGACTCGGGACTGTGCCTCGATCCTCGGGCCGGAGAGTCCCTGTACTAAAGCTTCTTGTATAGTTGCTCATAAGCCACGCACGGAGGATCGTATGGACAGGCGGTGGATGGTGGTGGCAGGTGGCGCTTCGGGATTTGCCGCCCCATTTTGGACGCATAGGCCCACTGTGCATGGGGCAACCTGCCACGTTGGGCCCGGTGCATGCAGTTTTGGGGCCTGTCGGCCAAATTACTACTCCGGATCGGGAAATCTGGCCTGTGCACAGGACACCGTGCCTGTGCCCCGGTCGTTGTCTCTGCACTGACGTGCGCTTTCCGCGGGCCACTTTGGGTCCAGCCTTTGGCCGTTTTTAATTTTATGCGTCCACACTGTCTCGGAGGCCTGCTCTTGGGGGCTACGTGCTACTGAAAGCCTTGGGCCGATAAAAATGTTGCATGTCTTTGGAAGGAACGAAAATGAAAATGAAAACGAAAACGAAAACACAAAAATAAATGGGCCCTGTTCAACATGCTCGGGCCAGGCACTCACCATGCTAGCCGCCAACGATACAGTTACAGAATCAAAACAACGATCACCAACAAAACAGCCGCCTCAGACTGCCGTATGAAGGTATCTGATTTTTTTCCCCAGGGTTTCTTTCTTTTTTTTTTTTTTTTGGTGGTGGTGGTGGTGGTTGTTTTTTTTTAGGTCCACTGGATCTGGGTCTCGACTCCAATCGCGGCCTGCAGTTCCCGTATCTGCGGCGAGCGATGGATAAGGCGTATTTCTAATGCGGCTTCTGATTTTCTTGATTCTGCCTGATTTTCTTAGCGACATGTGCCTAAACGCCGTGTGGCATTTCGAATGCTCGTTCTGTGCGGTGCATTGTTCGAACTGGTCCAGACTGGGTCGATGCTTATAGTTAATGTGCTGGCTCGATATTCCCACGAGCCCGGCCCTCCTGACAAATCACTATGTTCTCCTTGATGATCTGGCATAAGGTCTGTACCACTACACAGGAAAGGCTCGCAACATCATCGCGTTTGGGTCGCAGTGCTCCTACTGCGCGATCTAGACTTTTGTGACCGCTGGTTCTTCACACAAGCCTTCTTTGCAATGCTTGTTGGTTGAGCGCTTTTTTTAAGCCATGCATTGACCCAAATCTTAGATTTCAGAAATAGTGAAGGGTAATACAAAAAAGTCAGAAAAGTGAAAAAAAAAAAACACAAATAGTATAAATTGGGAGAAGGTGTTTGCTTTCGGACAGCATACGGAAACATGACATACAAAGACATATATTCAAGTGCGAAGGCGGACATGTTCAAGTGACCGGGAATTTTTTTTTTTGAGAGACCAACATATTCCCCAGGTGAAAGTGGCTTAGTAAATATGTGGTCACGTGAGGTACAGTCTAAGGCGCGGGTTAGTCTGGCCTTGCATGGCCGCAGCATAGCCTGGCTACGGATCAGATTCGTTACACTATAAGGGCATGCTCATGATTCGATATTATTGGTGGAAAGGGTGTTAGCTAATAGTTTTGGTTCTTCAAGTCAATTTTTCTGTGAGAGATGTTAAGTATCTCTCGCTCTTTTTATTGCTTCCCCTTCTTTTTCTTCTATTTGTCGTTCGGAAGTATTGGCCACAAGGCTCATGAATATGATTAGCGCCTCAAAAGGAGAGCACTGCCTTTTTCCCATTGTGTATTGTTGCGAATCCATTGCATAAATAATACAGACACATTATCAGTCCAAATGTTTTGTTGACTCAATTAACTGGGGCGATTCGGCCTGTCCGAAAAAAAAAATTATGGGATTCCTTCGAAATTTCACTTTTATTGGGAAGCATCCAAATTTACCTGCAATACACCATTAAAGTCTGTGCACGGGCATTTCAAAACTTATTCTCTCATCTGAAGTCCTAAGCTTATTACGTGCATATCCAAATCTGTTCCCATAAAGAACCTCTTCCACTTCGAAGAGAATATGGAACTTCTGAGGAAATGCCCAAATCTAAACCCGCCTTGCTAAATTGAAAGGCTGGATTTTTTCACTCAAACACCCTTCTCATAGAGTCTCATAGAGAAGCGTGCGCGTTTCGTGTGATGAAAATGGCGCACGCCTGAAACCTTATTCCAATTAGGGGGGTTTTTCGAGTCAAAGCTTGGTTGGATTCACACATGTCTGCCCAGCTACGGATTGTTTTTGATTGTTTATCTTTTTAATTCAGGAAGTTGCCTCTTATTGTGTACGACATTGTCTCTGGTTGAACAAACCTTGGTCTTAGCTTAATTCAACCCATGAACAGTAATTGGGCCCTTCATGTCAACTTCCTGGACTTTTCGCAATGAACGTATCAACGCGCTTTTCAGATTGTAAATTTTGGCTTGCAGCTTTGCCAAATAATGGCCCACAAGAAATTTTGAAGCAATACACAAAGAAACGTTGACATCGCCAGAGTCCGAGTCCACACTTGACAAATTACGTACGACATTTGGGTATGTGTTAGTGTTTCAAAAGAACATTTGTAGCATTGAGAAGTGTTATATACTACTTAAAAAGTGGAACAGACCTGAAAAAACTCAAGCATGGATTAGGGTCCATTTCAAGTCATACACCATAGATGATATATGCCCTTATGACATAAAGTTCCATGATGAGTAAATCCAAAGAAAAATATCCATATACATGAGAAGGTCAAAATGCCTACTCACAGTAAAATTAGAAGTCGTGTTGCTCGAATCACATGGCGGACAGATGAGTGCAGCGGTACTGCATGCTAGCCAGGGCTTCTCACAAAACCAGTACCAATGTTTCTATATGCATGTTTTTTCTGCCCAAAAGATTCAGTCACCGATCTCAGAACAAAACATACGTTAGACGATGTCAGTGGATATCGCCGCCCAGGTGCAAGAGAACCTCATACACTATAATTTGTGGACACAAGTGGAGGTTTTCCGCAAAA
Organism: Metschnikowia krissii; assembly: GCA_030561945.1. NCBI lineage: Eukaryota > Fungi > Ascomycota > Pichiomycetes > Serinales > Metschnikowiaceae > Metschnikowia > Metschnikowia krissii. The sequence goes on along the minus strand of JAKTYP010000081.1, from coordinate 65,916 downwards.
ATACCTCGCTTTCGGTTCTTCGCGGACAGCCCCCAAATAAACTAGCTGAACAAGACACTGCCAATCAGCCCGAGTGGGTGGTACCCAAATCCATGTACACAGCAACATGCTCTATTGCAGAAATCTCCGAGTGGTTCGATTATGTGGCGGAGATTTCGGAGCGACCCAAAAGAGTCACAATGGCGATCGTCAACGATGATAGCACCGTCGTGTACTATTTTGTCCATGACGGAGTGACGGCACCGCGTCAAAATTAAAAGAAGAAAAAATTAAACGGAAAATATTACATTGCCAATGCTTGAACAAAACTATGGTCTGTTTTCCCTATTTTTGCGGTTCCGAATGACTGACCACAGCGAGTTCTGACGCAGCAACATGTGGTCACCCTGGTTGTTGGAAACGACACTGGGGCGGCTGCGATCTCGATTCCGTGTTGGTGCGCGGAATATCACACTATAGTCAGTGCCTGAGAGACGGCGGACACTTTCGCCGTCACTGGTGTAGTGAAATGGATCAAGGAGATCAGATGGGCGAGATTCTTGCCTAGCTATGGTATCAATGTCGCTGAAATCTAATCGTGACCCCACACTTCCTGTGTTCGTGAAAATGTCCGTGAAGACAGAGTTCCGTGGTTGTGACAGATGATGGTCGACAAACGAGTGAAAATAGCTGCTCATGAATTGTTCCAAGTGTGCCAAAAATGCTACCAAGTCATCGTGACGGATTGGCGCGCGACTGAACTTGAAGCGCTCGTACGTGCTCACCACGAGGCGGGCGACACGGGCCAATTCACCATCAAGGAGGTTCACATCGGCAAGATCCTCGGTGATGGCAAGTATGACCTCGCGAAACGTATAGTGACGTGGGATTAAAAACGTTCCGCCGAACAAGCCGTCGGCTTTGAGCTTAAGCCCTATACTATTGACCACATCTTCGTAGAGGCAATTCTCCGGAAGCTTCGACATATTCTTGGCGAAACCAAGGTTCACGTTCCGCTGCTGAATGTACCGCGGTGGTGCCCTACCTGGGTAATCGAAACGCTCCGTCGGATGATATAACGGACCAGCACGTACCCGAATGTCTCCCACGCAGCGACGTAAGTTAGCAATAATATATTCACGAGTGTGTTCAGGCAAGTCGTGCGGCTCCAAGGGGAGGTAGGCTGATTTGCCTGGAATTTGGTGTATAAGTAAGTGCGTGTGTATCAACCGGGAGAAGTAGTATATGATCGCTAAGAACAAAAATAACGCATGGGCTCCTATGATAATGAAGAGTTTGAGACCCATAGACAGCGACCCTTTGGTCTGGATAATGACATCCACGGGCGTCACCACAACGAGCGCGAGCGTGAGGAGCAAGATGATTGCGAGCGAAAACGAGTAGAGCCACCCGAGAACGCGCCGCGAGAACTCCGCCGCCAACTTCTGAAGGAGGTTTCTGTGGGCTTTGCTAGGGCCATGCTCAGCCTCTATGGCGTCGACGCCAGTATCGCTTGGGGCGGCAGGCTCACGCGGCTGCGGACATTCTGGAATGCTTGAGGAAAGCGGCAACACGGCGGGCTGGAATTTGGCTTGTAAACCGGCCAGATATGATGCTTTTGTGGGGCTTCCAAGTTGGTATGACAAGTGACAAGCTTCCGCCAAGAAGAGCCAAGCGAGGAAGCTCTACAAAAATATAAGGTCACGTGTTCTTAGTCACGTGTTGTATTGTGGCTGTAAATTGTGAGATCCTTATATACCTGCTGGGGATATGTCTCGCAGTGCCAAGAAATGATCTATGAGTTTAAAAAAGTCTGTTCATAAGAGTACTATTGATTTCTTTTTTTTTTGGGTTGCGTTTTTGGTCGTAAAGTCTGGTAAAAGAGTTGGTACTATTTATACGCGTTCTGAGGCGGCAAAATGGTAACAACAAGAGAAACGCGAATTGGTGAGCTGGTACGTACACGCCGTTTTATGGTATGTCTGACTGTGTATCCATACGTTTGTACATACTATGAAAAGGCAATTGCGTTATTTAATCCTGGTATATCCGAGCTGCTTTTCTCTGTCGTCTCATTCTGGAAAACAAGTAGAGCATCTCTTCTCTGATTACTTGCGGGGTTTCGGTCTCACATAATCAATCTCAGGTGCGACCTTAGACATTTTCCCAATGATGCACTAAATTCTGACATTTCATTATATATATTTATTATCCACCCTATAATATACTTTCAATATTCTCACATGGGGAAAAGTATTGCTCGCCATACCCTGTAATCAGGTATATCTTCTACTCCGACGAAGAATCTATATTTCCCTTTTCGCACCTCATTCCTTTTGAATAAACCAACGACAAACTTGGTTCATGTACATCGTGCAAAGGTATTTGATTCTTAAACTGCTGAGAGAAGTTTCACAATTCATGTAAGATCAAATGTTTCTGTAAACCTTTTTCGTATGCTTGTCCAACTATTTATTTCACCTTTTCAGCGTTCATCGACAATTGAGTCGATAACATAATTAATTGCGTAAGAACGTGATTCCACTGGCGAAGCCATAAACTCATACCGTGGATTCAAACACAAACGCAAAGTGACAAGTGCAGAAGTGCATATAGATATACATGCAAGAGTATTAGTAAATGCAATGTCAACCTTAAAGGAAAGAAAAAGTTGAGCGCAATTTTGAATTGTGGGTTATCAAGGAAACAGGGATCATGAGCGACGAGGCAATGACCGACGAAAAAGCCACACATGAGCAGAATTGGATGCAAGAGGAACTCCCAGAAGAGAGTCTGCAAATTTATATTGCGACGTGTTTCAATCATTTCGGGTTTATTGGAATAAAAATTGCAGTGGGTTGGTGAGGAGACAAATTAACAAAACAGTACGACATATGGGCGCAAAGGAAATCACGAGAAGATTACGTCCAAATGAACCCAATGCAATGATCGACTGAGCCATCTCAATCACAATTTCTAGATGATAACTGTAAGCGGATCTAATGATCAATTCAAGCGCAAATATGGTGCAGGAAAAACAAAAACGACACTCTTAGTTGGCAATAAATTTAGGAATTTCCAGCAATACCCTGCTGAAACGCATGCATTCAAAAATATCAGGTACAGCTTCCAAAGTGAAAGTGACACATAGGGAATTCCCCATAAACTAAATCACACCGTGTCAAAAATCCATTTCCTTGTTTCAAATCCATGAGATAGGAGATTTATTAGTAATGTCATCTGAACCAGTCACCCAATGTAGGGTTAACCTGTTGCACTTAAGCATCGGGCCGCCTCGCGGGCCCCAGGCTTGCATTCAGCCCTTTTCCTTGTCCAAACTGTGCACCGCCCTGCTGCATCATGAGGCGCTTGCGCTCCTCGTATTGCATTTTCGATATTGACGGCGTGTCCAGTTCCTTCCCTTGTGCCAATCTATGCCTGGCTTGCTGTGCCTGTTGTGCCAGATGAATAGGCTGTGCCTGGCCTGTGCTTGCAGGTCGTGCCTGCTCGAGCTTGTTTTGTTGTTGTTGTTGGAGATTTGCCAAGTACAGCGCTGCGAGCTTCGTGACCTGGTCTTTTGAGAGCCCTGGGTTCTTCTGTTGAATTGAGCTGATGATCGCCGAAACCTGCGCTGGAGGGAACTGAATACGTCCGCGCAGAGCCACTGGGGCTCGTTTCGGAACTGGTGCCAAAGATGCAGCCACGTGAGTTTTCCGTGCAAGCTGCGTAGCTGAAGAAGGGCCCATACCGACCTGTCCCTGTACCAGGCCTTGACCTTGGCCCTGTGTATGTACCTGCGACGGGGATTGTTGGTGTTGTTGATGTTGGTGTTGATGTTGGTGTTGTTGCTGCGGATGTTGCTGCGGATGTTGCTGTTGTTGGTGTTGTTGGTGTTGTTGGTGTTGTTGCTGTACCAAGCGACGCTGCTTTTGAATTTGTAAGAGCCGCTGTATTTGCTCAACAGTTAGCGGTGTTCCATTTGGTGTAGTGGGCCGCTTAAACCCGGGCGAATTTGCAGGCATTGAGGCCGGCATCCCCGCACGAGCCCCAGCCATATCTGTGGGCCCGCGCATTTGTGGCGACAGTCCCGGCTTCGGACCTTCTGGGCCGGGTTTTTGCGGACCTGTTGCTGGTTTTGGGCTTGGTTTCTGAGCCACTGCGGCCAGCATCTTTGCGCGCGTGGCCTGTTGGTGTGTGTACGCATCTTGCATTGACTTGTCCCTGTCAAACTTCAACCGCGAAAGCTCTGCTGGAGTTGGTGCCGGTTTTGGTGTCGTTCCTGACGCTGTAGCCACAGGCCCCGGCACCACTTTTGTGGCGGCGGCCTGCATCTTTGCAATGTTCTCTCGCTTGCGCATTGTCTTGCGCATGGCGTCAAACATCAGCGCCCAGCGGAGCCTGCGGTGTCCACGCTGGATGCTTTCGTTGCCGACTCCGAGAGGCAGCACGCGGCGCTTGGTGGTCAGCTGGGCCTTGTGCGCGGCCTCGAGCCACTGCTGTGCAGAATAAGCGTGGACGCCTTTCATATCAGCGAACTGGAACTTCTCGTTAAGCTGCACATATCTCTCGAAGCACTGCCAGGGTGTGCGGCGCTCGATATTAGATTCGTGGCGGCGCATGGTGGCCGCGTGGCCGTGGACGTGAGCAGCGATCAAATCCCAGTTGAAGCAGAACTCCGCGACATAATGGATCAACCACTTGTCGTCCTGAGGGAGCCAAATTGTGGGCAGACGGAACGGGATATTCTTTATAAGCGGCGGTTTTGGCGGACGCAAGAAGTTGAGCCGGCGATGCGGCTGCATGCCAAAAAGCCCTTTCTGATACTCCGGAAGCCCCTGTGCTGGCGACTCGGGCGCCGTGCGTGTTCTGCGGAGCACGATCTTGTGCCACTGCAGTTCAGCGTCTACAGGATGGAGCATGCGCGAGACGGGTACGAGCGACGTCTCGCCCGTGGGAAACGGTTTGGGCGCCATAACGGCGTCGCCAAACGCTGTGTACCGCGGAAGGCTGCGCACCACTGCCTGGTCGAGTTTCTTCATCTCAACCAAGGACACGTGTGCGTTGAGCGGGGCAACGCTGGGCACGACCGTGGGCACGCCCGGCCCCACCACCTCGCGCAGGAACAATTTGCACACGTCGATTGCCGGCGCGTCCGAACCATGGAGTGTCAGCCGCTGAGAATGTGCCAGTGCGCTATCCTCGGTTAATGTCGGGTCGGTGTCTCCGGTCATGCGCAAGTCAGCCACGGCAGGTGCTTCAGCATGCTCATGCTCGTGCTCGTTCAAAACAGAAGAAGTGTCCATGGGTGCATCATTGGAGATGTGTTTAACGGGCCGATTCCGGACGCAAACGGCACGCCCGTGGACCCAAAAGTCCTGGACGGCCTGGGCCATGGTCACGCAGCAGAGCTTCTTGTACTTCAAGGACTCACGGAAGTCGGCAGCCATCCAGCGGCCCTCCTGCACAACGTAGTCCCAAGCGAGGAGGCGCGCCTTCTTGTTGCGCTTGGCGTACACGAACGGGTCGTAGTAACGCACGGGCTGCCGCAAGGACCACTTGCGCAGACGCTTGAGCTCTTCGATGCGGGAAAACAACACCGCAACCTTACCTTCCAAAATTGCCAGCTCGAAGTTCTCCGTCAGGAGCGTCTTGTGCGTGCCCGGTAAGAGCTTTGTGAGCGGTAACGTCTGCGTGAGGTAGTAGAGCTCGGCAAGCGACACGACGCTATGGTTTGCCGTGGGCACATTCTCCGGCACAGACATCACGTCTACTTCTTCAATCCGCCGGTGCAAGAACGCGTTAGTCTCATGCTCCAAGCACGCAATTTGCGCCTCAAGGTTTGTCGACCCGCCGCCGGGGGTAAGGTTTCCGGGCAGTGCCGGCATCAACCGACTGGCAAACGCCGCCGCCGAGGTCCGCGCCTTTTTTTTTAGGGGGCCTTGCTGGCTGGACACGCCTTCAGATGCGAAAGCGTGAGCAGATACGGAATTAGATCCCTGTCGCTTACGGCTCCCCGGCTCAGAAAGACGCCAATGGGCCGCCACGGATCCCGCAACGTCCTGGCGCAAGCGCGAAACGTCCCTGATTTCAAGAGCGCCTGCTGCCTCAAGCTCACTATTGAAAATGTGTTCTCGCACCTTGGCTGGAGGCGGACGGTGGGGATCTGTAGGTGCTGGCGGAGGAATGCTCCATGGATTGGTCCATATGTTTGCGAGCTCAAGGGCCTTGCGCGCATACTCCGCACGGATTTCGTCTGTGCGCGCAGACATTATAGGAGATGCCCGAAAAGAGTTAGGCTCGTGTGAGGGAGTGAGGAAGTGCTGGCAGAGCACACGATGATGATGGTGAAGAAGGTTGAAGCGTAACGAGTTTGATGTTGGCGGCGCACACGCTAGTGTGTCACGTGGATGTCACGTGATATCCACGTGACACAAGCTGGTTTTCATGTTACATGGTAATCGTGATATGATTTCATCTAGATATTTGTCGTCACTACACACATAGCCGTACCAAATTGGTGTTGCATTAATTTTGGAGTCTTGGTAAGTTTCTTAGTGAGGTTGAAGCTGTTTGTTCGCGTTCGGGTGCGCGATGGTATATGCATTGGGCATATGGCGATGTGGTCGCAGTGACTGGGGAAAAAGGACTATGGTATGCTCATCTAGGTCACTTGTATGATTTGGTTCAGGAATTAGGTTGATTGCATATGCTAGATTCGTTGATTCGTTGAAGATTTGGTAGGCAGATATCCCTACTAATTCAGCCACTCAGGTAAATAATTTGTTAAATTGACTTAATCAACTGACTTGATCAACTGATTTGCTTTACCAAGTTCGCCAAGTTGAACGATCAATTAGGGAACTGGCCTCATTGACTTACCTAAATAGCCTAGCCAGCAAACTCCATTAACCAACCTGATCATACAACTACCTGTCTTTTAATTCGATACCCACTGGCTCGGCAATTCTTGACCTTGTCTTTTACCAGTGTCCATACTCGACAACACACGACACACCTCTTGAACTCTACAAAGAATGTGTTTTTTTTTTCACGAAATCAAATTATTTCTAGGTGAATGGCCACGCGTCTTGCGTGCTACCTTCCAGTGGCCACAATTATATATGGCAGCCACAGTATCCAGATTATGTGCTGCTGGATCTGGCACGAGAAATTGTGCATGGGTACTGCCGCATAGGGTGCGAGTGCTTGCGACCCAAAGAGTCAGTATATAGATATAAACAAGTATAGACATACCCATGGCCCCACACAATAGTGAACTTGAAACCTAACAAAATAGAGAGACCGCTATCGAATCAGCCGTATGGTCCGGATGCGGCTTCTTTTTTCCAGTGCAGGAGCCCACTTTCTGTCTCAAATCACCATGGAGCCCTGAAACGACATCATGGAATCTAGAGCATGTGTATTAGCACACTGTTGTTTGTGATTTGACTTCCAGTTTCGTCCGCAGACATGCCATCCAGGCACGTATGGGGCTGTGCCATCACATAAACAGTCGGCTGAAACCCCTACCAAACATGTATCCGAAAATTCTTAGAAACAGTGCCTTAAGCAACAATGAAGGGCCATGCACCGTGGCCATAAAAGGACTTCATGCCGCCCAGAAACTATGTAGAGCAGGGGCACAGCGAGGGGACAGAAGAAAGAGAAAGGGGGTGAAATGGATTGTCCACGGCAACCGGACGAGCACAAGTAGCAAGCATAGAAGCTTATAACTCAGTGTTATCCAAGAAGAAGTAGTTGCCGGCCAGCTTCTGCTCCTTGTCCATCTGGGAGTCCTTCTTATTGATTCTGGGTCTGAACGAGTTGGGGTCCCTTCTGAAAGTGACGTTCAAGTTCTTCAAGAAGCGGTTGCAGCCGGTCAACAAGGACTCGGGTGCCTTTGCAATAGCATTCTGCGAAGGTTGGCCCTCAAACACAATGACACGGTCTGCCAAGTAGGTGGCCATCATGAAATCGTGCTCAACGATGAAGGCAGTCTTTTTGGAGTGCAAGATGAAGCGTCTGATGACCTTGGAACACACCACACGCTGCTCGGAGTCCAAGTACGCTGAGGGCTCATCAATCAAGTATATGTCAGCAGGCACGCCCAAGGCTAAGACGAGGGCAACTCGCTGCAACTCACCACCAGACAAGACCTGGACCTCCTGGTCGATAATGTTCTCAATGTTTAAAGGCTTGACGACGTCGCTCTGAAACTGCGGATTCAAGAACGCGCCCTTGATTTTCTTGAAGAACAACTGGCGGACGGTGCCCGGGAAGCGGGGGGCGATCTTTTGAGGCTTCATGGAGATATTCAACTTAGGCACCTCGGTACCGTTATCCGCGGCCAAGGCGCCGGCCAAAATCTTACAGAAGGTGGTCTTTCCTGTTCCGTTCTCGCCAAACATGACCAAGATCTCAGAGTTGGTGAACTCGCCCTGCTCAACGGTCAACTTGAAGTCACCTTGGGTCTTGCGCAAGGTGGGGTACTGCATTGCGGAGGAGTGATCCAAGATCAAGCCGTCGGCAGCGTCAGCGAGGCGGAACTGCAAGGACTCATCCCTAAAACGCATGTTCTCAGTGGGGATGAAGCCGTCCAAGAAGATGTTGATACCCTCACGGACAGACGAGGGCAAGGTCACAACACCGTACACGGATGGCGCGCCATACAAGATGCACACAAAGTCAGATAAGTAGTCTAATACAGACAAATCATGTTCAACACAAATCACGTAGGTTTGAGAATCCAACAAGGAGCGAATTAACTCGGCGGCGCGCAACCGCTGCTTGACGTCCAAGTATGACGACGGCTCGTCAAACATGTACACGTTGGCTTTCTGCACGGCAGTCATGCCGAGCGCAAACCGCTGCAACTCGCCTCCCGACAACTGCGACACGTCTCTGCCCATGACGTGTTTCAATTCTAGGAGAGCAGTGACGTATTCGAAGTTTTTCGGGCGCTGGTTCTTGGCACCCAAGATGCTTGCGACGTCAGTCACCGTGGCCTTGGCCAACGCCCGCGGAATGTTATCCACGTACTGCGGCTTGATGATCGCCAGGATGTCGTCCTCCAACACTTTAAGGAAGTAGTTCTGCAACTCGGAGCCACGGAAGTACTTCAAGATGTCCTCCCAATCTGGCGGGTTGTCGTAGCGACCCAAATTGGGCTTCTGCTTGCCGGCCAAGATCTTCAACGCGGTCGACTTACCGATACCGTTAGTGCCGACCAATCCCAAAACCTGGCCGGGCCGCGGGGTCGGTAAGCGGTGCAACTTGAACGAGTTTGCCGAGTACCGGTGCGTGGTTTCCGCCTCCAAGTTTGTCGGCAAGTTGATGATGTTAATCGCATCAAACGGGCACTTCTTCACACAGATGCCGCACCCGACACACAACGTCTCAGAGATAAACGCAATCTTGCTTGCAGGCGTCACCTCAATACAGAGCTTGCCCGTCTTTACCACGGGACACGACTTTCTGCATTCTTGCTTGCACTTCTTGGGCTTACACTTGTCCGTAGACACAATGGCGATTCTCGTGCCCTTAGACAGCGGGGCGTTCTTGTTGGCAGCACCTTTACCTCTGCCGCTCATCTTTTATAATATATGGTCGTGGCGTATGTGGGTGTGTGTTTGTGTGTGGGCACAAGGTTAGTTTTCGACCCTTTTTTTATTGCGTTTCCAGGTCTGGCTATAGAGAGAGAGAGAGAGAGAGAGAGAAAAAAAAGTGCCGGTCCTGCAGAAAACCCATCATCTTCGCTGCGCGGCGCAGTTGGAGACGATGGGTCGGTCTTACTGGGTGCTGTATATTACGCAATGACCACCAACTTCACGAGTTAGTCTCAGCATGTTACTATGTCGCGCGTGCCATTGGCCATGGCTCGGCCGTTCAGGCGAGGGGAGGGGAATGTCAATTCAAGTAATGGGCTTGGCCCCCCTGGTCTGGCTACTTGCTGGTGTGCTGTTATTCTTTCTTGGATTTTTAATTTTTTTTTTCGTGGTCGGATTTTTTTTGAAATGTTTCTATTTTTCTGTTTCTTTACATTTATACATATATTCTTTTTTCTATATTATTGCATATTATATGTATGACCACTTTAATGTTATGGAGACTGTCTAGGGCCAATATTGGAGTGGGTGAATTTCTCAATGCAGCGTACTCATACGTAGTATTAATGCGAAAAACGGTAGATGTTGCGAAATAGGCACTGCCAACTGAACATACAAAAATGAATGGCGATAGCAAAAATTTCATTTTTTTTTCTTTTTTCTCCCATACAACGCCCAGTGTCTCTACCCGTCTTTCTTTATACGTGTCCCGTAGTTTCTTGGTGGTTTTGGTTGGCACCATCCGTTGGGTCCATAGACTAATCTGGTTCGGGTTTATCCAGCGCACCTTCATGCGATCAACTTAAAAGTGAGACCTCGCCCGCAGCCAGTCATGAATGTTGTCGAACCTATGCGATGGAATTCTCTCTCTGAAAAATCTCTACTTACTAGTGCACTGTGGCTACTCATTTAGATTTACGGATTTGGATACATAGAAATATTATGCACCCATAACCTGGTGCATAATACATAAATACATCCAAACATCCAAACATCCAAACAGAACCTCACACAATCGCTGCTCCTCGTATTTTTTTATTTCATGTTCTAGCAGCCGGCTTTCATCGCCTGCGCCAGAGGGTGCAATTATGTCGTGTCAAATAAGATATCTCTTTTTTGACCTTAGGGTCTCATCTATACCACAGAGCCCGGGCTGTATCTTTCCTAGGCATTGCACGACCTTTTTTCTGCCCCATCGTGCGCGAACCGTTAAAACAAGGGCGTTCCTGCGCCCGCCCGCCCTGCCAAATTAATGTTCCTCCCAACCACTTCTTTTTTCCTCACCTTTACTTCCCGTGGTTTATTATTGACCCTTTCAATCGGAAAAAAAAAAGAAAAAAAAAACATGTCGGCCGAATAAACTTATGTTCAGTTAGCTATGAACAGACCGACATCTTTCAATCCCAAACAGCTCTAATAATATCTGGCTACTCCAAATCATGTGTGAAGTGGCGGCTACTGGCTGCAGTGCCACCCACGTTTCGACGGCTGCTTCATTGGGCATATGACCTTTGCATCAACTGCCGTTGTTTTTGAACCCCCAATGTTCACAGTGCCTTGTCCATCGATCGCGCCTGTCTACATTATGCCCTGCCACGTATCTGTCCACAGATATCCGCGGCCCCGCCGTGGTTTCACGTATGCCTTGGGATTGGACGGCTACATGTATGCTTGCCAATCCACGAAAAGTGAATGCTCAAAAGATCAAATATTTGACACCCCAACGCTTCTCCTAATCACCCACGATAATCACAGGCTGGTTTTACGGAGCTCGCCATTCCCTGCTCGCCAATGCGTATGCGAAGCCACGCTGACTGTCACGAAGTTTGATACACGAACGCGTCCTGAAGGCTAGACAAAGCTCATCAGAAGTAGGTTTGCACAGAAGTTTTCTGGTTTCCATGTCCATTTAACATCCGTGTAGAGACACTTCAACGCTGCGCCAGCTGCGTCGTGGACGCGATAACGCGTTGGGTGGCGGCACTGGCAGCCCCGGCGACGGCGCCTCTTGATCTGTCTTATTTCACTGCAGATTCCATGGGCTGGAGAAACGACGAGCCCACACAGCTGCCCGTGCACCCCGTCTAGAGGCACCTACGCGTGCATGTCCTTGCGCACACCGAGCAACTGCGCTCAGAAGACCAACGCGTTGTCCTGTGGATGCGTGACGCCGAGAAGCAGCTCGCAACCGGCGAAACGGTGATCATGGATTTTCACGCCGTTTTTTTTTATAGTAATCGAACCGAAGTCGTGTGTGAAACACGCTACTGTAGTCTAGTTTCCGCCAGGCACGTGTTGCGCCCAAAAGCGGGTATCGTCGCATGAATTTTTTTCGCTCCTTCTCGACACTTCCTACTACCCAAAACATACACCACCGTGAACAAATCGGATACTGTTACCCAATACATTCACCCTTTTACCGTGAGCCCAGTCGGCAGAGTCTTTGTCGCAACAGCATTCCGGTAAAGAAGCAAAACCATAACAAGCAGAAAAAATAAATAAATAGAAAGCGGAATTCTAAAGATCAGGCCCCTGTCCGTTATTTATTTTTGACCGCCTTGAAAGGGGGAAAACACACACATCTTAACCACAGGTATAGAAAACGACCAGATTGTCCCGATAAAAAACCTTCCTGGCTAACTTAGATCCTCTTACCAAGACCAAGACCCAGACCCAATTTTTTTCTTTGCCTCCTCCCCGCTGTTGCTTGTTTTTGCAGGCTGCATAGATACATCTGCGATTCCGTAGATACGCTTATTCAAGGCGCAGATTCATTTCGCCAAAGGCATCTGAATACTACATTCGAAGGCCATATAATCGGCTTTGTGTGCATAAGAGTTCTCCGGCTCCCAAAAAAACAAATGGCGAAGTTGGACGACGAAATCGAGGCAAACCCTGAACTCTACGGCCTCCGCCGGTCTACCCGCGAGCGCAAACCTGCTCTGTTTGCTGAAGAGCTGGACGAGGAGCAGCCAGTGCGCCGGCGGCGGTCCCGGGCACAACCTGACGAGTACGCCGACTCTGGCGCCGAAAACGACGACAGTGAAGACGCGGATTTCGGCGAACCCAGACACATAAAATCACGCTCGAGCGGACGTAAGCGTGCAAAGATAAACCTGCGCCTGAAGGGTAAGGAAAGCACAGCCACTGGGCGGGTCCATGCGGTTCCTGCGGAAGTGCGGTTCTCGACGCGCAACAACAACACTGTTAACTACCTGGTGGAGTCCGACGAGGCGGAGTTCTTGGAAACTGACAGCGATGAGAATGGTGACTACTACTACTATGAGCAAGCGATGGCAGAGGAGTCTTCGGAAGCGATCGACGCGGTCCTAGACCATAAGTTGAACTCCGAGAATGCCGAAATAACCCAAGACCCGCGTCTAGACTACCTCTTCAAGATCAAGTGGGCGGGAAAGCTGCACTTGCACAATACATGGGAGCCTTATGCGACGCTCAAGGAGTTCAAAGGTTTCAGACGCGTGGACAACTACATCAAACAATTCATCATCCTTGATAAGGAAGTACGTGAAGACCCTCTGACCACGCAAGAAGAAATCGAGGCCATGGACATTGAGCGCGAGCGGCGGCGTGACGAACAGGCCGAGTACACCTACGCGGAGCGAATTGTCGATAGCGCACGTGTGGAGCTCGACGATGGCACCTCACAACTCCAGTACTTTGTCAAGTGGCGGCGCCTCTACTATGACGAGTGTTCGTGGGAAGATGCTGCCGTAGTGGCACGTGATGCACCCGAGCAGGTGGCGAAGTTCCAACAACGTCTTCAGCTGAAGATTCTCCCCAATCTCCTGGCCAATTATCCAAGCACACAGAGGCCACGATTTGAGAAATTGAGCAAACAACCCCAGTTCATCAAAAACGGTGAATTGCGCGACTTCCAGTTGACCGGGTTGAACTGGATGGCGTTTCTTTGGCTGCGCAATGAAAATGGAATTTTGGCCGATGAGATGGGACTCGGAAAAACCGTGCAGACTGTCGCTTTCTTGTCATGGTTGATTTATGCCCGCCGTCAAAATGGTCCGCATTTGGTGGTTGTGCCTTTGAGTACTATTCCTGCGTGGCAGGATACGTTTGAGAAGTGGGCCCCGGACGTGAACTGTCTTTATTACTTGGGAAACACCGCTGCACGCCGCACGATACGTGAATACGAGTTCTACAGCGCCAACCGCAAGCCCAAGTTCAATATCTTATTGACCACATACGAGTACATTTTAAAAGATCGTGCTGAGTTAGGCGCGTTCCGCTGGCAGTTCCTTGCAGTTGACGAAGCACATCGTCTCAAGAACGCCGAGAGCTCGTTGTACGAGAGCTTGCGTCTGTTCAAGGTTGCGAACAGGCTTTTAATTACAGGTACGCCTTTGCAAAATAACATCAAGGAGTTGGCTGCTTTGTGCGACTTTGTTTCTCCAGGTAGATTCAATATTGACCAAGAGATTGATTTTGATGCCCCTGATGATAACCAGGAGGAATATATCCAGCATTTGCAGCTGAGTATAAAGCCTTTTATCTTGCGCCGGTTGAAAAAGGATGTGGAGAAATCTCTTCCGTCAAAGTCCGAGCGCATTTTACGTGTGGAGTTGTCTGATCTCCAAACAGAGTATTACCGCAACATCATTACAAAAAACTACGCTGCATTAAATACGGGAGGCAAGGGGTCACAAATCTCGCTCCTCAATGTGATGTCTGAATTGAAAAAGGCTTCGAACCACCCGTATTTATTTGATGGTGCAGAGGACCGTCTATTAGCCAAGGCCGGTTCAGCATCGAAGGACACCATATTAAAAGGCCTCATAATGTCCTCTGGAAAGATGGTGCTTTTGGAGCAGCTCTTAACCCGACTCAAAAAAGAAGGACACAGGGTATTGATTTTCTCGCAAATGGTCAGAATCTTGGATATCTTAGGAGACTATCTCTCTATCAAGGGCTATCAGTTCCAGCGTTTAGATGGTGGTATTCCCTCAGCACAGAGAAAAATCTCCATAGACCACTTTAATGCGCCCGATTCACGTGATTTTGTGTTTCTTCTCTCGACGAGGGCAGGCGGTTTAGGAATTAACTTGATGACAGCCGATACAGTTATCATTTTTGATTCCGACTGGAACCCGCAGGCTGATTTGCAGGCCATGGCACGTGCTCACAGAATTGGTCAGACTAAGCATGTATCTGTTTACAGATTTGTATCGAAAGATACTGTGGAGGAGGAAATTTTGGAGCGGGCGAGAAAAAAGATGATTCTTGAGTATGCTATTATTTCGTTGGGCATGACTGATGCCGGAACGTCAAAGAAAAACAAGAACGAACCTTCTTCCAGTGAATTATCACAAATCTTAAAGTTTGGTGCTGCCAATATGTTTGCCGCATCTGACAACCAGAAAAAGTTAGAGGACTTGAACTTGGATGAGGTACTTAGCCGTGCTGAAGACCACGTCACCACTCCAGATCTTGGTGAGTCTAACTTAGGTTCTGAGGAGTTCTTAAAACAATTCGAGGTGACGGATTATAAGGCTGACGTTGAATGGGACGATATTATCCCACAGGATGAATTGACTAAGCTTAAAGAGGAGGAGAAGAAGAAGGCCGAGGAAACATTTCTTAATGATCAAATTGCCATTTATTCAAGAAGAAGGGCCGCGGTTAAAACATTACAGGGTGGTACAACAGACACATACGGTTTGGATGAAGATGAGGAAGAAGATGGAGGAAGAAGAAAGGCTGCAAAAAAAAAGGCTGTAGAGCAGCATGAATTATCTGAGAAGGAAATCAGAGGGCTTTACCGGGCAATTTTGAAAGTTGGTGATTTGAGCGGGAAGTGGAATCAGCTTGTTGAAGATGGAAGCATTTCTAACAAAAACCCAGTTCTAATCAAGCACGCATACAATGAAATTATCAACACCTCAAAGAAGTTGGTGAAAGAAGAAGAAGCAAGGAGAAATACTGCTCTCGCTGAATTAGAACGTAAAGCCAAGGACCTGAAAATTGCGAATGGTGATGGTGCGGCTGCTCTTTGGTTGGCAAAGAAAAAAGAAAAGAAGGCTGTTCTCTTTGAATACCAAGGTGTAAAGAATATTAATGCGGAGTTAGTTTTATCTCGTCCACCAGATATGAAACTCTTGGAATCATTGATTCCCGCGGGTAAGCCTCATACTTTTGAGCTTCCAAGAATACCAAAACCAGTTCTGAATTGGAATTGCCAATGGTCACCGAAGGATGACGCTATGCTCTTACTAGGTGTACACAAATTTGGGTATGGGTCATGGACCCAAATAAGAGATGATCCTATCTTAGGATTGCAGAACAAATTTTACTTAGAAGGATCTACAAAGGTCGCAGATAAGAAAGAGGAGCAAGCAGACACTGAAACATCAACAGCCGGAAATAAAACTGACGGAAAGCTTCCTGGAGACAATAAACAAGGGGGAAACAAAAATGTTGGAAAAAAAGTACCGGGTTCTGTGCACTTGGGAAGAAG
Organism: Metschnikowia krissii; assembly: GCA_030561945.1. Lineage (NCBI taxonomy): Eukaryota > Fungi > Ascomycota > Pichiomycetes > Serinales > Metschnikowiaceae > Metschnikowia > Metschnikowia krissii. The sequence goes on along the minus strand of JAKTYP010000081.1, from coordinate 49,845 downwards.
AGTCGACTATTTATTCACTATCTTAAGAGGAGATGATGAAGCGTTCAGTACTATGTCTGCACCAACAAAGAAGAGAATAAGAAAAGTGAAATTAGAGACCCCCGGACTGAAAGATAGCAAGAAACTGAGCCAAGGCTTGGAATCGAGTCACTCGAAAATAAAAATGAAAAAATCCAGTGGGGATGCACATTCCGGTGATCATTCCAAAATCAAGGCGGAGACTGCCGATGCCGATGACTATTTGGAATATGCCAGCATGGACGAAGCAGAATGTAAGGCAACGCTCAAACCTGTTGCCAAGTCTTTGATGAAGCTACACAAGGGAAACAAAGGGTTAGATAAACACGAATGGGCCTCTCTCTTGAGACATGAATTAGGAACAATAGGAGACTTCATTGAAAGTACAAGTACCCGAAAGTTTGATGAGAAGACCAAAAAACATTTATGGTCGTACGCTAGCTTGTACTGGCCAGCGAGAGTGCCCAGTGCCAAGATCAATGCCATGTACACTAGAATCAAGTCCCAAGGCGAGAAGAAGACTTGAAGATTTGTGAATATACCAGCTCGAGAGAAATTTTTTCTTTCAAGTTTCATGTAACATTTAATAAAATTGCATAATTTTAACTAATTAATGAATATGTCTATATGGTGGGAGTGCCATTGCCTTAGTAATTGTAAATAAAAGAAGTGTTGGAAAGCAGAAAAAAAAGAAATCTCCCGGGGGTGAGTCGAACACCCGATCTCAAGATTACAATTTTCAGTTACAGTCTCGCGCCTTAGCCAGCTTGGCCACCGAGAGGATTTCTGATGAGGGACCAAAAATTTGTATTATGTCGTACCCACGTAAAAATAGTCTGCAGCCCTTCTTTTCACCCGTTGTAAATGCTCCGAATTACCTTTTGCCATAACAAAATTTGTTCAGCAGGTATAACTTTATCTGATTTTTTTTCCCGTAAATCAATGAGAGATGTTGTTTTTTTTTTAAAAAATGTGCCCGGTCTACTTAATTTGTGCTTATCACAAAGGTCTCTTAGCTTTATTTTGTTCGAGAAGATTACTTGTGACGCGACATGATTTTTGGTTATGGTACTTGGAGATTCTAGAGATGCGCTGACATGTGGATTTAATGATATGCTTCAAAATATGAACACAAATTGCAAATGCATACAAACATGCTGGAAATGAGTCTAATGTACTATTTCCGAATACCTTATTGCATGTTCCTTTAATGGTTTGGCATTCTCGGAACATTCCGCACAGAACAATCGAGAGAGCTCTTTTAAAAATATCTTAAGAATATCCCGAAAAATTCACCTGGGCTTCATTTCGAGGTGTGCCCGGTTCCTACAAGTACCAAGAGATTGATATACTTATCTCATAAGTACCACTTATAATGGGGTTCAAAATTGACCTGGAAATGACCGGTCAATATGCTGATACTAATGAATTATGACGGATCTCGTAGAACATCCCAAAATGTGCTCGCAACCTTCGGTGTAATGATACTTCAGAATGAAACCGTGTTTACGGCACGCCTAAGTTGGAATGACACTAGTTAGAACAACAAAAAGAAAAAAAAAGGAAATAAAGACGGAGATTTTGAACTTAATCAAAGATTCAGAATGAAACAAGCCCTACTTTAGCATATGCTCATATTATCACACTGATGAATCGAGGCTGGTGGTGGAGAGGGGTTACTTCTCCACCGGCATTACCCGTCTAATGATTTCAAAAATTCAGCTTTTGACCTTAGAGTCTATAGAAACGTCCACTAGTGCTCATGGAACGTGCTTGTGACAAGAAAGCTTGCGTTATTGGGTTTATCGATCAAATATTTTTAAAATGGGTATAAGATTATCTTATTACATTTTTGTTTCAATATACAGAACTTAGCCTTTACCTCATGGAATTAACTTCAAAGCATTAACGGGTAAATGAAACAAAAAAAAACAGAGCCTTCTTGAATCCCCTAATCATGGGAAGATGATCGAGACCACAAGTTCGGGCAGACATTGGAAGTCGGTATGGATCGTTGCAATCGGAGATTTCCAACCGCATTTTACATTGCCTTTATCCCAAATGGACGTTCTAACATATGACACGTGCTGGTGTCATATATGATGCTATCTTAGAGGAATAGGGGCGCTTCTTTGAAAAACACCCAAAAAAAGAAAGAATATGAGAGCCATAAAACACGCATTGGTATAGAATTTGTGTCCAATTTTTACGACGCCTACCATGAAAACCTGACGGGGATTCACAGCTCCAACCTCGAATTTTTTTATGGTGGGTGAAAGTATTCCCAAAGACTCCAGACTTAAATACTAAGCAAATGAACAGTTCTGGCAAGATCCGGCGTTCGTTTGAAGTGATGCAAGAGGTCGCCAAGACCAGCACGTGACCTCTCTCGCGTATCTTGATGAACCCATCCAGTCCCACCATTGCCTGCATGCACGCCCATCAGTGGGTGTTTGTGAGAAGCAAAAAAAATTTTATCCAAAGGTTTTGATTCTTCTTCTTCAGAGAAATCTCCACGACAGCAAATCCATACCTTTTCCTTGCATCAGAATCTAACCCGGCCTATAAATAGCCTGTCTGATCATAGAAAAAGCCGTCTTTAAAAAAAAACAAAAAAATTAGTAAAATCTGAAAAACTAAAAAAAAATCTTTTTTTACCCGCCCATCATGTCTGCTGACCAAATCACCCAGTCTTTAGACAAGTTGAACATTGACGCTGCCGCGCCTGCTGATCAACAGAACGCTGCTTCTTCTGCTCCTGAGGCCACTCAGACCACCGAAGAAGCTGCCGAAGGAGACGATGCTGTTGCTGAACTGTCTGCGTCTTTGTACGTTGGTGAGTTGAACCCTTCGGTGAACGAGGCTCTTTTGTTTGAGATCTTCTCGCCTCTGGGACCCGTGTCTTCCATCAGAATCTGCCGTGACGCCGTCACCAAAAAGAGTTTGGGCTACGGTTACGTCAACTTCCTTAAGCATGAGGATGGTGAGAAGGCCTTGGAGCAATTGAACTACTCTTTGATTGACGGCAGACCCTGCCGCATCATGTGGTCTCAGCGTGATCCATCTTTGAGAAGAAACGGCGACGGTAACATCTTCATCAAGAACTTACACCCAGACATCGACAACAAGGCATTGCACGACACTTTCTCTGCGTTTGGTCGTATTTTGTCCTGTAAGGTTGCCATCGATGGCATGGGTCGCTCCAAGTGCTTTGGTTTCGTTCACTATGAGACTGCCGAGGCTGCGGACGCTGCCATCGAGAACGTCAATGGAATGTCCTTGAACGATCTCGAGGTCTATGTCGGTAAACACCTCTCGAAGAAGGAGAGAGAAGACAAAATGCAGGAGTTGAAAGCGAAGTTCACCAACGTCTTCGTTAAGAACTTTGGCACTGAGTACTCCGAGGATGACTTGACCAAGTTATTTGAGCCTTTCGGAAAGATCACTTCCCTTCACTTTGAGAAGGACGCCGAGGGTAAGTCTAGAGGCTTTGGCTTTATCAACTTCGAGGACCATGAGGCTGCTGCTAAGGCCGTTGAAGAATTAAACGACACGGAGATCAATGGCCAGAAGATTTACGTTGGTAGAGCTCAAAAGAAGAGAGAGAGAGTTGAGGAGTTGAAGAAACAATACGAGACAACCAGATTGGAGAAATTGTCCAAGTACCAAGGTGTCAACTTGTTTGTCAAGAACTTGGACGACTCCATCACCTCCGAACTTTTGGAGGAGGAGTTCAAGCCTTTCGGAACCATCACCTCTGCGAAGGTCATGGTTGATGAGACTGGTAAGTCTAAGGGCTTTGGTTTTGTTTGCTTCTCTACCCCAGAGGAGGCCACCAAGGCCATCACAGAAATGAACCAGCGTATGGTGATGAACAAGCCATTGTATGTTGCATTGGCTCAACGCAAGGACGTTAGACGTTCACAATTGGAGCAGCAAATCCATGCTCGCAACCAAATGAGAATGCAAAACGCTGCTGCTTCTGGAATGCCCGGCCAGTTCATGCCTCCAATGTTCTACGGACAGCAACCTGGCTTTTTCCAAGGAAACGGAAGAAACAACGGTCCATTCCCCGGTCCTAACCCCCAAATGATGATGCCAAGAGGTCAGATGCCCCCACCTCAAGGTCAGTGGCCTAGAGCCGGACCAAATGGCCAACCTGTTCCTGTCTACGGTATGCCACCAGTCTACGGTGACTTCAATGGTCCTAACGGTCGTCAACAAAGAGGCTACTTCCCTAACCAGCGCAACCTGAAGGGTGGCCACAAGGACTTGGCCGCCATTATTGCTTCTGCCCCAGAGGACCAACACAAGAGAATCTTGGGTGAGGAGTTGTACCCCAAGATTGTCGCCACCGGCAAGGCCCAGGAACTCGAGGCCGCTGGTAAGATCACTGGTATGATGTTAGACTTGGACAACCAAGAGATCTTGGCCTTGTTGGAGAACGACGAGTTGTTCACCAACCACTTCGAGGATGCTTTGACTGCTTACGAAGAGTACAAGAAGTCCGAAGAGGCGCAGGCTTAGGTTGATTGGCTCGCGATTATGATGGCACGTGGTTCTAGTTCTTAAATCAACTATTTTGTAGTTTTTTTTTTGGATGGGTAATTGGATTTGTTTTTATATACCAGAAGTAAAAAAAAAAATTTCAAACTTGGCGACTTATGATCTGCATAATTTTTGTCCATAAATATCTGTATGTGCATTGTTTCGAGAGTGCACATGTCACCACTTGAAGTGTTGGTTTTTTTTATAATGTAGGAAAATTTTAAGAAATATATCTTCGAGAGCCGGTCTGAAGTATTTTTCGAGGGGAAGTCATCACAAATATGATCCTTCTTTGTTCAGTCAAAGAGATCCATAAACAAATGGCGACACTTCTATCTGGAGCTTCCATGAGTGCAAGACTTAGCATGCAGTTCACATATAAACATGCATATGAAATGACAAGTACAGAAAATCCCTCCTACGCCTATGCACGTACAAGTGATCAAACGATTCCTGAGGCATGGTATGTTCCATATCGCATATGCACACTTATACATGATGGTTTTGGTAGAGTTCTATCTCAGAATTACACTTCACAAATGTCATTTCTTCCCTAGTCTTTTTTTTTTTGAAAAAAAAAACAAAAACCGTATATTGTCACCTAATAAAATACAAGATGTGTGTCGTGAAACCCGTGAAATAGACGCCACAATACGCTTCTCTCCTGAATCTCAGATGCTAATCCTGGTATAGTGATTTCGCGCATAAATATTCCTCCCGCACCTTGAGGCTCATATAGTTACGGATAATGCACCCTGCATTGGGTCTTTGATTTGAGTTGAAAATTGTGTCAGGTTGTGGTTAGGCACTCAAAAAAATATAAGGGGCGCTCCTCTCTGTGATTTTTACAGTATCTTTCTACCGCTGGCTGCAAAATTCCAATAATGGTGAAAGGTCGGTGCGATCGCGCGATTAAAACAGCCGCATACCACCAGCTTCTTTCAGATATGTCCTTCCAATCGATTCAAAGTCTTATTTTTTTATGACCACGAGAAAGTATGAAATAGCATCTACCAAGCACTTAGAATGCAAAGCCAGTATATGGTCGGTAACCATCACACTGGTGCATTAAAGAAAGAAGACCCCCACGCCCGCCAGTTCCGAGAAAACCTCCTCTCCGCGGCGGATGTACGGGTGTTATGCTACAAGATATGCCAGACTGTATGACAATAAGAAACCAAAGATCCCTTTCACGTATTTATATCACCCTCTCCTTCCCCAAATCGCCCAAATCCCAATACAATCTCACACATTGAAATATGCCCACCAACGTCTACGACGAACTTCGTGCATTTGCCGCCGATAGGGTGCCCCGGTCCCCGTCGCACTACGTCAGCAACGGAAACTCCAAAGTCTCGGGGCGGATCTTGGATGTCGTTACTTCACTTCCGACCCGGATCACCCGGAAAGCGTGCCCGGATACGCACAAACCATATTGGGATGTTGAGCCGTTGCGTGGACAGCTGGCACTTTCGCTGTCGCTCTTCTTTTTACTGCAGCAAACGGAATGGGAGACCCATATCGTGGGCTGGACGGGCGAGCTTCTCAACCGCACGAACCAGGTGAGCGATCTTACCGCAGAAAACATCCGCGGCGATCCATTGTATTTGGACGACGAAGACAAGGGTGAGCTTGAGCACAAGATTCGGCGTGCCACGAAGACGGACCACGTACACCCCGTCTGGTTGCTTCGGAGGGACCAGGGCCGCTGGCGAAAATATGCAGAAAACACAATCTGGTCAGTGTTTCACTACATTCAAGATCAACTGGTGGAGGGCTGCGAGACGGGCCAAGATTGGTATGACTATGTCAAATTCAACGAGGCCTACTTTCAAAAAATCAAGGCCATATACCGCCCGGGTGATGTGATCTGGATTCACGACTACTATCTACTTTTGTTGCCGCAGCTTTTGCGCATGGAGTTCCCGGATGCATTCATCGGTTTTTACATGCATACGCCCTTCCCGTCATCTGAGTACTTTCGCTGCTTGCCGAAACGCGTTCAGCTTCTCGACGGAATGCTAGGCTCTGACAAGATTGCATTTCAGAGCGAGTCTTTCACTCGCCACTTTCTCAGTTGCTGTGCTCGCATATTGGGGTATGAAGTCACCAAAAACTCGGTCTTGGTGTATGGTAATACTATATCCGTGGAGACCTTGCCGATTGGTATCGATACCAGACGCCTTGAACATGACGCTTTTTCGGAGGAATTGGACATTGACAGCAAAGTTGTTGCTCTTCGAAAACGCTTCCATAATAAGCAAATAATCATTGGTCGCGACCGATTAGACTCGGTTCGTGGCGTGCCCCAGAAATTGCAGGCGTTTGAAATGTTTCTTCACATGTTCCCTGAGTGGCGCCAGAAAGTGGTGTTAATTCAGGTATCTTCCCCTGGTTATTCAAACAACAAAAAAGTTGAGAAGAAAGTTGCCGAGCTCGTGAGTCTGATCAATTGTCGATATGGTAGCCTTAACCATACTCCTATACACCACTATCAGTTGCGTATAAATCGCGACGAGTACCTTGCTCTCCTCCGCGTGGCAGACTTGGCACTCACTACTTCTGTACGCGATGGGATGAATACCACTTCTTTGGAGTTTGTTGTGTGCCAGAGGGAAAAGAAATCACCGCTTATTCTCTCAGAGTTTACAGGCACAGCGTCAGTTTTACCGGACGCAATCTTGGTTAATCCATGGGACTCAGTAGGCGTGGCAAAAACAATGAACAAATGCCTTAAAATGTCCGACCATGAAAAGGCTACTCTAGAGGACAAACTTTATAATAGAGTCGTCTCAAACACAGTCCAGTCTTGGACGTCTAACTTTCTCGATCATCTCATTGATCATTCTGCGAAGATTCACGAAAAGCATTTGACACCAACGTTGAACAGACCAAGGTTACTTCAAGCGTACCAAAAGGCAAAACGGCGCTTGTTTCTTTTTGACTATGATGGCACCTTGACACCTATAGTGAAAGACCCAGCCGCAGCAATCCCTTCAGGTAAGCTCTTAAAAATTGTGGATACTTTGACCCAAGATCCAAAAAATCAATTCTGGATCATCTCAGGTAGGGATCTGGCATTTTTAGAGAAATGGTGGGGCCTGAAAAAAGTCGGTCTTTCCGCAGAACACGGGTGTTTTATGAGAGACGTGAATGGGCTGGAATGGCACAATCTCGCTGAGACTATGGACATGTCTTGGCAGGATAAGGTAGAGGAAGTTTTCGACCGGTACACAGAGGTAACTCCCGGCTCTAATGTCGAGAAAAAAAAAGTGGCATTGACGTGGCATTATCGTCGCTCTGACCCTGAGCTTGGAAAGTTCCAGGCAGATAAGTGCATTAAAGAGCTCAGAGAAACGATCGGCAAAGAATACGAAGTCGAAGTGATGTACGGCAAAGCAAATGTTGAGGTGCGACCACGCTTTCTCAATAAGGGAGAGATTGTCAAGCGATTGGTGCTTTGTTCTCATGGAGCCAAGCAAGAGCCCCATGTGGTCAAGTTAGATCCGGATGCCACGCCTGTTGATGAGTTACCAGACTTCATGTTGTGCTTGGGAGATGATGTTACAGACGAAGACATGTTTCGTTCATTGAACGATATCGAAGCTAGATGGCACTTGAAGGAATTGCCGAAAAATGACACTGGTGCATATGGCGTCTACTCGGTGCTCGTTGGACCGGCTGCAAAGGAGACGCTTGCGTCAGCACACTTGAACAACCCACTGCAAGTCATTGACACGTTGGGTCTTCTCCTGGGCCATGTTTCACTCTTTGAGAGTGCTGGCTCAGTAGATTTGGATGACCGTGGGCATGTTGCAAACAGCGAGTCTAGTCAAAATTCTAAAATTCGCGCTGCGGCGATTAAAAGTCACAGCAGTCTGAATGATTCTTAAACATAGGCAGATGGCCATGTTTAGGTTTGGAATAAATAATGTGGACAAGGAACAAAAAGAAAACAAAAAAAAACAAGAAAAAAAAAAACAGAAAACACTAACAAAGCCTGCTAAACAATATACGTGGTAAATTCAGAAAAAAAGTAAGAGATTTTTGAAGAAGGCGATTACAGCGCTTACTTCCAAGCTCCTGAGACATACGAATACTTTAGCCAATTGAATTTCTTTATTATTGGGAATTGCAATGACAGTGTGGTACAATTTATGGAAGCCAAAACCAGCACATGCTACTTCTCGCATCACCAATTTTGTTTTCATCAACCGAAACTAAAGTATTATAAAAGTAGTCCTAATTCCCGCCGGAGATATTACGGCGGATGCGCGACTTGGTCGGCGTCGTGCCCCTAAACTGGAAACGCTTCGAACGCAGTAGCGTACATTGCTAAGCATTGCTCCTCCGTTTTTTTTTTTCTTTTTTTGATTCAACCGAGAATAATGACTTACGTTGGATTCTGGAAATGGGGATTCCGAAGCACATTGAAGGTACATACTTCACGTACGGAAGAGTCGCCCAAAATCACGGACTCGTCCACATACGCTGACTTTGTTCGTTCTAAACTTCCGATTCTTGATCCCACTAAGAAGTTATGGTTGAATCCTTTTCTTTTCAACGGAGCTCTTCAGACACTCTACTATGGAATGCACAACTCCGAATCTGAGTTCCAGGTCTACTATGGCCGCGAAATATTTACGTACCAGGACAAGGGCGCATGTTCCCTAGACTGGGTCATCAACCGGCCAGAGTCGGGGGCTGCCTTCCAAAAACTTTACCAAGAAACGCTTCCCGAAACTTCACCCAAGCTTCACCCAAGGACCAGGTTTTTCACCTCCGACGAATTAGCTGAGAAGGTGCAGAAAAACCAGTCTTCGGATTCGAGACCTTTATGCGTAGTTCTCCATGGCTTAGCAGGAGGATCACACGAGCCATTGATCCGCAACTTGGCACAGGATTTGAAACAGTTGCCTGAGAGCCCATGGGATATTGTGGTTGTAAACTCCCGTGGATGCTGCCGGACAAAGATCACCACAGGAAAGCTCTTCACCGGGCTCTCCGTCGATGACGTTAGAGAAGTACTTGTGGAATTGAAGGAAAGATTTCCGAACCGGCCGTTATATATTGTTGGATTTTCGTTTGGGGCTGTGCTCGTGGCCAATTACTTGGCAAATGCTGGCGACGCTGCCAATGATTTGGTAAAGGCTGCGGTATTGATTGGATGTCCATGGGATATGGTGGCGAGTGCTAAGCATGTTGATGGATCATTGACGGGCAAGTTCATGCTCAATCCGAGCCTTACGACTTTCTTAAACAAACTTATCAAGAGCAACTCGAAGGAGTTAAAATTGCATCTGCCGGATGTGTTCAACGACGAAACAATTCAAAAAGCGAAGCTGGCCAAGACCACGTATGAGTGGGACGACATTTTCACCCGCAAGACTGTTGGTTTCGACAGCTCCTGGGATTACTACAAGGCAGCGTCCCCGCTCCAGCGAGTGTCTGATATACGGGTCCCTACATTATCATTGAACGCGACTGACGATCCTACAGTGTCCACAGATATTGACTTTGATATGTTAGTGCAAAAAAACCCTTATCTTGCCATGGTCGAGAGCGATCTAGGTGGCCACTTGGGCTGGGTGAAGGGCTCTGGCGAGTTTTGGTGTGTTGAAGTCGTTTGCCAATTCATGGATCGCTTCAACGCAGAGTTATGTTGAGAATGTGTGAGCCAGGCCTTGTGATATAACTGCTGTAGCGTCTTTACTCTAAGAAGTACATGCTTGTGCAATATATATTAAATCCATACCTGTACGTCAAATGGAAGTGGTTTTTGTTAATTTTGTAGACCTGATGGTTTTGGTAGTGTTGTTACAGAGGGAAGGAGTTGCTTTGCGGGTACTGCAACTAATATTGAATCACCATTCTACTCCACCTGCGTGTCTATTCCCAGATGCTCATTGGCTTTGCAGGTATTCCATTGAGCCACGGTGTTTGCAGGAATGTTCTTTGGGTATTTTATATCGACTCTGCATGATCTTTAGTAATGGCTAAGAATCGTATAGTATTTATATCTGAGATGTACCGCCATAGACCCGCGTTTTGTTTTTATTTTCATTGAAAAATTGTTTGAAAAAATAAGAAACTAAGAAAAAAAAACCAGATATGCTCCTTGTTTGCATATATTCGGACGTTTTTGGAGGAAGCGCTCAAGGTATGTAATTCTGCAGTATGACTGCTATTAGTGCGGATGTCCCATTCACCATCTGGGTGCAAAAATAAAACATTATACACGTCTCGAAAGACGAACGCAAAACACGGTAGATCATAACTAAAGAATTTTTTTTCTGAAACAAATAAAACAGATCTACTAAAGCTCCTTTTCACACGCAACCTTACAATATAATGAATGGACGACTGACATTGTCAGAAGGTGTCTTTTATCCAGTTGGTCATGATGAATACAAAACGTGTCGATCCGAGGTCCGCAAATCTTTGATATTGCCTCGTGCAGAGTGGCAGATATTGCCGTCAAATAACATCAGTAATGACTCGGTAAAATTATGTATGGACCCAGAAGCAAGCCAAATTTGCATGGTTGAAATAAACGAAAAGGCACCACCCAGGCCAAGTAGCGACAAAAAGTATCTGAATATAGTCAAGGAGATGAAGAAGATAGAAGTCGCAGAAGGTCGAGCATCAGAGAGTAGCCAGAATCATCGTGAGGAAACGGCAGAACTGGATTGTGTAAAAGCAGAGGCCATACGAGACTCATGCCGGATGAAGTTGAATATGTCTGAACCCAGCAGAATACATAGTCGATATAAAGAGAAGGTTGCTTACGCGTCTATGATGGCAGCCCGGGCATATTATAGGGAAAATCAGGCAAGAAAATACATGATTTCCCGGGTCAAAAGAATAGCGCTCAAGGCACGAATGATGGCTCGGGAACTAAAATATATGGATTCAAAGACACAGAAAGCAATCGCAAAAACGGTTGATGGGGCGCCGTATGTATTTGATGCACATATCCCTGCATCCCAAAGTATGAGGGGCACTTCTGATGCCTTTATATGTCCGATTGCCAACATTATGCCAAGCTTGAGCACCACAAGTTATTTTGGTTTCACGAAAAGATCTGTGGGTGATTCGGTTATAAAAAGACGGGTGCTCAAATGAAGCCAGCATCTTGACCCGAAACCTAGCCCATGGGTAAAACTTTCATAGGAGTCCATAGAAGGGGGGAGGGGAGGGGAGGGGGGGGTCTGAGTGATCAATATACACCTGAAAAAGCCAAAATGAACGTAGTGATTATTGACGAGTATGCATTTTCAGCCAGGCCTACTCGTATTTTATCTTTAGAAGCGACTATTCCAGGAGCAGGGGGGAGATGTCTAATGCTAACGAGATTACCCCACAATTTCCAGTAGCGTGATAATACAGATGAACATGGGCGGGGTCAGACTAGCATCGATGCTCTCAGGAATGGTGTACCAGACGCACATACAAAACTTAGCTAGCCAGAGCTCTTTTCTGAATAATACAAGCAAGATATATCTCTGTATTCCGAAGAAATCTTCCAAAAAAAAAAGTGATTCTACGATTTGTGGGGCCATACCAGCAAGTACCCAATGTGACCAGTAGCCGAGTGGACCAACATACGAAATACCCTTTTTTTCTGTCTATACATCCTAATCATTGTTCAGGAGCGAGCCACATTTGATAGCGAGTCAAAGATTACGTCCGACAATTGCCACCACAGGATCCAGCATATATTAGGGTTTGCATGGGCACCGCGCGCAAGCAAAAATATCATTGTATCGCTGCACATTAGAAGTGGGCGCCCTCAAACCGGTTGAGTAAACGAGGAAACACACGAAGCAAGAAAGACAAAGAGTAGAAAGAAAGAAAGAAAGAAAGAAAGAAAGAAAGAAAGAGTGTAAGCCAGAAATAAATAATGAGGAAAATTAAAGACGGAAGAAAGCAACGAAGAAAAGAGGAAAAAAAAAAACAACAACGTACCCGTAGGCCATTTCGTATAGAAAGACGCACTAGCCGGGACACAGTTCCATCCTATCTGCAGACAGGTCTGTTTAAATATACCAACAATAGGCGAGTCTCTCTGAACTGCGGGCGCGCCTTCTGCAGAATATCTCTATACAGAGTCTGGATCCCTTCCAGATACGGCAGTTTCCCTCGCACCCAGTAAGAATACCCCCCAAAAAAAAAAAAAAGAGCCCTTCCAAAACCAATTTAAAAAAGTACTCTGAAATAACCACTTGATAAACGCCACCCCTCCTTCAACTCCTGCAGAGATTTACAGGAGAACATGTATTGACAACCGTGTTTCAATTTCCCAGTCAAAACATTCACGTTCACGCAGGAGCAATGATTCTGGTGGGAGGCTCCTAATTGTAAATACCCCGAAGTAATCCGCAGTTAACATGGAAGCTTCAGTACAGAAGCCGCGCTGCTTGCGAAGACGAGTCCGGCACAAGCCGCACCAGAGCAACTGAGCATATACGGAATGAGTGGAACAGGACAAGAACCGTTAATACCAACCCCGGTATTCGAAAAACAATTGTATAAGCAGACGTCATTCCTATCAAGGCACACACACACACACACACAGACACACACAAAGGACCAGCGCCAACAGAAACCTAAGCACGAAGAAGCCAAAGAACAAGGGGCTACAGAAAAGAACCATATACAGCGGTCGAACGCGAGTCTCCCTTTGTCCTTACCCTTCATTCTGGTGCATATTTAAATACAACAGCAAGGGCCCGGGTACTACTTCACTGCAAAAAAAAAAGACCAAGAACCAAGAACCAAGAACCAAGAACCAAGAACCAAGAACCAAAAGCCAACGGATCAAACGGATTAAAACTATCGAAACTACAAACGCAATCCCCGTCGCAGTTGCCGAGCATTGGGCCCCGGCAATACTTTGAAAGAAATCTCGGACCACACTATTCCCGATAGCCGCCCCAATGTTCCTACATGGCAAAGACCATAGCAAGGAGTTGGCATTCTTTGACGTGCGACTCTTGACGCCCGGCCCAAAAAACACCGTCGTCGTGAAAGGCAACGAGGCCGAGATCGAAAACGTACCTGTGCACGGCGTTGTGAAGTTACTGACCAAGCTGGACTTGCACGTGCGGCGTGTGCACGTGGTACTCACGGGGGACCAGGACATTGGCTATGTCGACCCGCTGCACGACCCGCTGGGTGGCATGGCGGTGGCTGAACACAACTGTGTGGTGCGCGTTGTTTGGAACAATCTCCTCACTCTGCCCGAAGGCGAGCTACACTACGGAGACTACGCGGACCTGGCCGCCAAGCACCACCGCGTCGACACGCTTGCGCGGAGGTCCCACGACAACTCGCTCACAGATCTTGCGGGGCCGCAGCGGCCCACAGTCGTCAAGACCAAGTCGCTGCCGCTCCTCTTTAAGAACGCTGAGCCATCACTCGTGCGGATCCCGCAGGCGGGCATTGACGGCACGCCGTGCCCGGAATACGCGGGCGAGCGCGGCCGCGGCCACTCGTACTTGCTCCCGAAGGGCAACTACACGTTGCCGTTCACGGTGCATCTCCCAGCGAACGTGCCCGAGTCCGTACAGGGCTTGAGCACTGCACAGATACGCTACCGGCTCGAGTGCCACGTCGAGCGGGGCCGCTTCGACCGGGCGTTCCGCAAAGCCGTGTATGTGCGGATCGTGCGCACGTTGCATGCGCGCAACGTTAACCGGTTCGACTCGATTGAGTTTTCCAATACGTGGCCAGGCAAGATAGACTTCAAGGTGGCCGTGCCGCGCAAGGGCCTTGCGCTCGGGGCTACTGTGCCTATCCACTTGGTCGTGGTGCCACTCACCAAGGGCCTTTCGTTCAAGTCCATGTACGCCGAGATTGTCCAGACATCCCTGGCCACTGGCGTCTGGGGCTGCTCGCCCTGCTTCGAGCTCGTTCTTGGCCGCCGCAAACTCGAGTGCCCACATCCAGACACCGCCGACGACCGTTGGTTGGTCAAGGGCTCTTACATGCTCCCAACCTCCTTATCGGACGTCACCCAGACCTGTTCTATCAAGCATGACCTCGTATGCGTCAAGCACCGTTTGCGCGTGGCCATTCATATGCGCAACCTGGACGGCCATGTCTCCGAGCTCAGGGCCATTCTTCCGATCGTCTTATACATGAGCCCCAGCCATGGCCGCGTCACCGCCCGCCACGTCGATGTCGATGCCAACGGTCACTTTGTCGAGGCACCCTCGGGATCCGACGAGGACGTCATTTTCCCTGACAAGAAGTATCGCCGCCGCAACAGCGTGCCGGCGGGTATGTCTCGGGGCACGGCACTGGGTCTGATGCTGGGTCCGCCGCGAGGTTCAGCATTCGTAGTTGATCATGATGTCGATGGCAGTTATGACCATATCGTGAACGACAACGACGTGAACGATGTCAACAACTTCAACGACGAAGTCTTTGTCGATGACGACGATGACGACGACGACGACCCGCCGCCCCCCATCTACGGCATCCACCAGAAGGATTTCGTCTTTGACTATATGAGTCCGCGGTCGCCTATTGAGCAGCTTCGTGCCAATAGTATTGGTAAGACGTCTGTGGATGGATACTTTAGTCTTCCGCCGCAAGACACCGGCGCCGATGCGCCGATGCCCGATTTGGCCGCGCTCTTGGAAATACCCTGTTATGAGGACGCGGTGGAGGAGGATTTTCAGGACAACGGCGACGAGCCAGCGCCGTGCTATGTGGGAGACACAGTCCTGCGCTCGCTGATGCTTTTCAGAAGCTCCAGTATGTCGAACTTGGTGCTGCACGAACAGGCATTGATCTCGCCTACCAAGAAGCACCATCTTTTCTTGAGACACAAGTAGCGGGTTGTTGCCTGGAGAAGCCGTCTTAACCTGGTGATTTTGGTCACGGCGGCTGTCTACATAGATGAATGCGTTGTAACATACAGACAGAAGAACACAAACAAACACGCCCGAAAACAAGATGAGCAAACAAAATAAAGAGAAAACAAGCAGATGAACCTAGCAGAGATCACACAGTCCTCTGAAGTTGTTCGAAAGACTTAGCCAACTCCAGAAAACGTGAACATTATATCTGTGGGCTTATGTCAGTTGTTTAAAAAAATCCAGAAGTGCGCAGATAAATATACATAGAGCCCACCCTTCCGGAAACACACTGCGTCCCAGTCAGGATCTCCGATTTTCTGGTATAATCAAAAACCCACAGCTGGTATTGTTGACCTGCCATGCACACATAACTTTCCCTCACCAAAGGAGGATAATGAATTCCGAGATATGTCAGCTTTGGCTCATGACGTGGCCTAAGCCCAAACCCTCACTGCGAAGCCTGAGTACTCTAAGGGGCCCACGCACACACCCGTGCACCATACCGCGTCTAGGTGGTGTTCGCACAACATGCCCTGGTCGGTCCACCGTGACAAAATCTCTTTCGATTCCACCTTCACATACCAACCTGCCTCGGCACCATTGCAATTGATCTCAATTACGCACGTACAATCGGCAGGAAAATGGCTCAGACTCGCACAGGCGTCCCCGGCGGCGCTTCTGGAGAAATGCAGGTGCCGCTTAATCTGCAGAGATCGCCCGTCCTCATGAACGTAGCCAACTACCTCAGGAATAATAGCATACTCAAGATGCGCGGCGGATTGATGGGCAACAAGGAAGAAGTTGACTTCTTCCGCTTCAAGCGCATGCAACGGGCGCTTTTGAGCGCTGACTACAAAGCCAAGAGCACGGATGACAAAAACCAGCTTCTCTCCGTGCCCAACGAGCAAGAGGCAACGAAGATTTTTGTGCAGCTTATCCTGGCGCGGCTCGTTGTGCCTGTGGAGAAATTGCACTATCGCGAGGTGAAGGCAGTCAAGGGCTGGGTACCCAACCGACAAAAACCTACGTTGCGTGCCGTGACCAAGGCCACGTTGGATGCCAACGCCTACTACGCGTGGACGTACCAAAAGCCCAATCCGTACTTGGTTTTGTACGGATTCTTAATGCTTGCCGCAGTGTTTGCCGTGATTCTCTTCCCGTTGTGGCCCGTGTTCATGCGCATCGGCGTGTGGTACTTGTCCATGGGCTGCTTGGGGCTCCTCGGTCTCTTTTTCGCCATGGCGCTCGTACGCTTGGTTATCTTCGCTGTCACTTTTGTTGCCTTGCCCCAGGCTTTCTGGTTGTATCCGAACTTGTTCGCCGATTGTGGCTTCTTTGAGAGTTTCCAGCCGTTCTATGCATGGAGTGGGCCTTCGAAGAAGAAATCGAAGGCCAAGCGCCACGCTGCATCTGGTACATCTTCCGAAGGCTCGGCTATGTCAAAGGCTTCGGGTGCAGAGAAAATCTCGGGCTCGGCGCAGAAGAGAACAGTCACATTGGAGGAGGTGGCGGAGTAACCAGACGGCCGTCTGGGCAGCCACGGTTCCTGGTGCTTCTACTAAAAAGTGGCTTGGAAAGTGCACGTCCGTTTTGACCTACCTCAATTTACCTGAAAGTGCTTCCAGGTACTGCAATGTGCGTTTGCTATTGATACCCGTGGAAAGATAGAGCATCGCCAGAAGCGCTGGCTGTGACTTGCTTTTGTAGGTGCACCGTGGTCCTCTATCCGCCTGCGGCCTTTCACGTCCATCAGTTATCTCTAGTACACTCTGATGCTTTCCGTCATAGATTGCTCTATGATACGTGGTTTTGATGAGAAGGTCCATACGGGAAGCCATACAATCGTAAATTGGTTGAGAAGGGACCGTCATGTACAGCCAACCGACTCCTTCCGTAGAGGTTGCTTTTTAATGAAAAGAACTACGTTTATATGAGACACAGCGTCGTAGCAGTTGGTGCATCCTTGTTATTTACAATGATCATATCCCTATCCACTTAGATGCTATCTTTTTCTGGTGATACACTGTCGCCACTAAAGTGTGTCTAGATCCAGAATCCAGTCCCAGAAGTCGTATCCAAACAATATAATACACCAAACCCCGGAACTTACCCTGAAAGAACCCCTGCATCGGGCCCTGGAGCTGGCCCAATTCGTATTTGTAGAAAAGACATCAGCTGCGCATTAATACGATACATTGTGGCATAATTTAGAGATACGGCGGTGATATTTCACATTAACCCTTCTTTATACTTCTGAACGATCCAGCATAATTGCTCTTCACGTGTATTATGAACCCTCATGTCCCATCCTGCCTAGCCAAAATGCCGATATCCACGTATATGTAGAGATACGCAGTGAAATGCACATTTCATTGATGTCTTTGATTTCATCACGGGCCAAAACATCGAGTTTGCTCCCATGATACTATCTATATGGCCTCCTTTGGATACCACCATACCTCGCACCTAACAAAGACGGTCCTTATTCTGACAGCGTTACTATTAAAAAAGTCTACTGATAGACCGTGTATAAAAATGCTCAAGACAATGTAGTAGAACAGGTGGTTTGTAATTAGGACTGGGTGGCTCATACATTAGTATGAATACAAAATATATACCAAGCACCTAAACACGTAATTGACGCTTCGTGATGTTCAAAGATCTCAGAAATATTTTTTTATAAGTATGTCATTCAGCGTCTTATGTGCATTCATTCCATACACCTACCTACCTTTTCTTGATTTGTCACTGCTTATCCCATAAAGTATATCGAAAAAAAGCACCAATCTCTGGAACATATTATATAAGTACAGTGGAACGTTTAGACTTCGCTTGCAGCTAAAAATAAACGAAGCTCAGCACCAAGCTAAGTCTCAGAAGTATAATCGTAAGAGGAAGTACACAAACCCTAGGCCCAAAGTGCTAAAAGAAAATTGTTAATTGAGAAAAAAACTCTGTTGGGAACCTGTCTTCGAGTACGTTCAAGTATTCTATACTATAAATACTCATCAGCAAGATTATACCTAAGCATCTGCCGTCAGTGGCCCCACACGTGACTCACGCTGTGCGACCGGTACCCCAGACTAATTACATCTATAACGTAAGACTGTTTTTATCATAAATAGTACCCAGAACCCACATTCCGCGTCTTCGACTTATTGTCTCGATTTTGTAAGAAAAGAAAAGCAAAAACAAATTTATCGCAACAAAACACACGCCGAGAATCTAAGTCTTATCCAGCACTCCTACGCATCCTTGTTGTCATGAATGACTTGAGCTTCAACCAGGACTTCACATGTCTCCTGGTTTGCACCCCATCAAACCACCGGATCTTCAATTGTGATCCCTTTGGTGAGCTATATGCTCTGGCAGACCCTGTCTCCAACACTAGATCGGAGAATGGTCCTGGAACTGCGCTCCTTCGCATGCTTTTCCTGACCTCACTTGTAATCAATGTGCCACAAACAAATACCTCTGGCACCACCCACAATGCCCGCGTGTTGCAAATCCACAACTTAAAGCAAAATGCTCAGATCTGTGAACTACAATTCCTGCTGCGGATCCGGGACGTTCGGCTTAATCGCCGGCGTTTGCTTGTGTTTGTTGAGGCAGGTCTGATCTACATATATGACTTGAGCAGCGTGCGGCTCGTCAAAAAATTAGAAGTTAATAGCTTTGAAACCACCGTTACGGCTGCATCAGACACGCATGTGATTGCCGAGCTCAGTCCTGACGACTCCTCGCTCTTGGTGATTCCATTACTGATGGTGAACAATCACACTGACATTCTTAACGCGGAGGGGTCAGGTGCGGATCTGGCCGTGTGTCTGCCTACAGACCCAGACCTTCTCTCCACAGCGCCGAGTCTGGTTCCTTCTGAATGGGCCGGTCTAGCGCCGTATATACAGCCCACTCACGCTAACATGTCGGAGCGGGTCCCCAAAACATCATCCGACTTGCTTGTGCAGCTTGCAAAAGACCCTAGCGGTTGGGTGCTAGTATACGACACGTTAAGGCTCCAGCCGAGGCTCGTGTATAAAGCCCACGACTCGCCAGTGGTGCAGATAGCCATTTCCAATACCTCCGGACAAATTGCTACGGCGTCGACAAAGGGTACGATTGTCCGAGTGGCACATGTCTTCGAAGATACCGATACCGACGCAGACGTTCTCCTGAGCAAGTTAAGAATCTCGCAAGTAACCAACCTTCGGCGCGGACACAATCCGGCCAAAATTAATGCCCTTACTTTCAGTTTGGACCTGGAGGTTCTTGGATGCGGCTCCGAGGGCGGCACTGTGCACTTGTTTACGGTCAAGAGCACAGGCCCACACAGCCTGTTGGTGCCAGTGGCGCTGAAAAGTCCTCAGGACTCGTATCTAGACAATGACCCGACGGACGATGAGTCCGGTACCCGGCTCTCGTCCCTGGAAGATTTGAACGAGAACCTTGCTAACCTCTTATTGCTGAAAGAACCCGAAGAGTATTCTGCCAAGGGAAAACTTTCAGAAGACAGCTCGTCGTACTTCTCAGCGCTCAAGACCTCGCTGAAACTCATTAGCAACCTGTACACTAAGCTGCTCATAAAACGGCTCCCAGGCAAAAAGTACCTTAAGAACCTCATTTGGGAGAAGCCACGGCGCTCCTTTGCGTACGTGAAAATCCCCAACTCGGATCTCGATCCTGCACAACCCAAAAAGGTAGAGATTGGCTTCAGCGCTGCTCGTGTTTTGATGTTGGCGTCATATAACACGGGTAGGTTGTACCAGTACCGAATGCCTGCTGACGACGCAGAAGAGCGTTCCGAGTGCACTCTTTTGCAACTGAGCAAGCTTTATTAAGCTATTTGTTTATGAGATGGTTTGCTGAGCTTGTTTCTGGGGATTCTGCTTGTATCATGTGGTTGTTTGAGTACACGATTGTACATGAAAATAAACGCTAGCTTCCAAAGTAAAAAAAAATAAACAGTTAAAATAATAAAAGACACAGCAAATTAGAATAGCAAAGCGAGAATCTTCATTTGAGGATTCCCTGGCGAAAGAAGAACGTGAATAGCAAATGACACGCTATTCACAAAATACTTAAGGCAAAAATCCTTCTACATCGGTGTTTGAGGTATTTGATGAAGGAATCTTTCTTTTTCTTTTTCATTGCCTTTCTGAATATCTTATATTTGCTTTCGATGTTTGTGAGCCCGTTTCCGCAAATAAGCTATATTATAATCCCGTGTTGCAGAAAGATTTGAGTCCATGTAACTTGAAGATTATGCCTTGAAACGAGGTTCCTGGTCTATCGAGTTAAATGGTATTAATACTATATCTTTCTATTGTTTTGATTTTCGAAGCCAGCTGTTGTTGGATGAAGCGATACTGAGCAACAACGCAGTATTTGAATGTTCCTTGAATCAAGCAAAATATGTTGAGAAACGCATTTTCAAATACTTTGGAGCGCAAGAAACACAAGATCTTTATACAATGCATGCCAGAACACGGATGATTTTTTTTGTCAGCCTAAGTCACCTTTCTCCACCAAGAAATCAACTCATTGAGCAGTCTTTTTGATTCTAAGAGATTTTCAGTAGTGAAAACATATCAGCAGTATTGGGTGAATCTGAAGTGTTCAGTTAAGTATCATTGCTCATACAGCCATTATCTTCTCTCAACAATACTTCTGGTGCGATACCAGACTTTGTAGCAAATACAATCTCTACATCGGTGGTGGGAACCATTTAATTCGCTGTCCTTGTATATTCTAAAATTTTAAAAAAAAAAGTCTTACAGAATCATCCTTCAACTTATGTAGTTTTGGGGTGCGTGAAAGTTTTGAGAGAGCTTTGATGCAAAAATCTCCATAAATATATTCCTCATTTCTCCTCCTATATCTTTAGTCAAGGACAACAAACATTGCATACACTGAGTCCACAGTTACGCTAACAATAAATCCATCATTCGTGCGAATTTAAAAAAAAAAAAAAGAAACATAATTCCTGTGAAAAGAAGCTTGATCCAGAGTCCTACAAATCAAATTTACGTAACGCTACTGGTGGACTGATTTCACAGCAATAGAAAATATGGATCTGAGCTTATGCGACATATACCGCTAGCATTCTCAAATATCATCATACATTTTCATGGGTATCAACACACGAGAATCTTTGGAACAAGAAGGCTATTTTTTTTTTTGGTCCGAGAAATTTGGCAACTGAAATATACTTCTTCTTTCCAAAAAAAAAAATAATGTGGAGCTCACAAGGATCCCCCTTCCCGATAGCCCTTTCCGTACTTGAAATCAGGTTGTTGTACCAAACTACCCCGCGTTTTCTCAGTCAGCCTATCCCCTGCGCGCTTCGTCTCCCCGGAAGCCAGTCGCGAAAATTTTTACAAATCTCCTCACGCACCAGTCCCCCCCCCCCTCGGAATTAAGGCAACCCCACCGTCTGATCCTTATATCTCCCCACCCTCGCTTGTACATACTTATACCCTTCAGAATGGTACCAACCAGCAGACATTCAGCTGGCGTTTTTCATAGAAGTATGCGAATGATGACAACTTCCGGACATGCGGCCGAGGACGTGTTGTTCACCAACAACAACTTGGCCCGTGTCATTACCCTCAACCGGCCCCACAAACTCAACTCGCTCAACACACTGATGGTGCAGAAGATTGTACCTCGCTTGACCGAGTACGCGAAGCTGGACGTCTCAAATGCCATTATCTTAGACTCGACGTCTCCCAAGGCCCTCTGTGCTGGCGGCGACGTGGCTGAATGTGCTCTGCAGATTTTGCAGGGTAATACACGCTACGCCACAGACTTTTTCCAACAAGAATACAACATGAACTTTTTGATTGCTACATACTCTAAGCCTTTTGTGGCTATCATGGACGGCGTAACCATGGGAGGCGGTGTCGGACTTTCTGTACACGCGCCGTTCCGTGTCGCTACCGAGAACACAAAGTTGGCCATGCCAGAAATGGATATTGGCTTCTTTCCTGATGTCGGCACCACCTTCTTCTTACCCCGCCTCGACGACAAGTTGGGCTACTACTATGCTTTGACTGGTGAGGTCTTGAGTGGTGCGGACGCCTACATGGCTGGCTTCGCCACTCATTACGTTCCATCTGAGCGCATCTCGCAAATGAAAACACGCATTGGCAACCTCAACCCGCCAGTGATTAATGGTTCGGCTAATACAGCATCCAACCTTCGTTCTCAAAAGGACTTCTTCGTTCAGATGAATTCAATTATTGATGAATTTGCTGTCACAAATTTGCCCGAAAACTATAAGTTTCACTTATCCCCAGAGCAGATTTCTCTCATCAACAAGTCCTTCTCCAATGACTCTTTTGAGGAAGTCCTTGCGTCATTTAAGAATTCCGGTACAGAATTTGGGCATAGAACGTACGAGCGTTTGACTAAAAAATCCCCTACGTGTGTTCGCGTTGCCTTCAATTTATTGAACCGTGGTCTTAAAAACTCGCTCCGCCACCAGTTGGAATTGGAGTTGATCACTGCCACAAACATGATGAATGCCAAACTCGAAGTCAATGACTTTGTTAAAGGTGTAAAGCACAAGCTCCTCGACAAAATCAAGGAGCCCAGTTTGCCACAATGGTCCCTGTACGATGCCTCGCGTATCCAAAAACTTACATCGCCCTCTGTGAACACAGCCATGCTTCCCACGCCTTTGATTAACAACTTCTTTGGTGTCGACTTCAAAGACTATATTTTTAACATGGGCTTACCCACAAACGGTGAGATCCACGACTACATTGTGGGACAAGATGGCTCGAAGAGATCATATTTGCCTACGCCCAGTGAAGTCGTCAAACATTTTGAATTGAAGACACACCAGAAGTTGGGTGTCACCGAAAAAGTCAGGCGCGTGTTGACGATACACGGTGACTCTTCGCAGTACGATGGCAAATACGTCACGTGGAAAGACTAGTAGGTTGGCTAGAAAATTATTCTAGAATCGCTATGTAATGATAGAACGAACACCCCGTACTGTACATGTAACGTATTTATTTGAACTTCTCTGCGATCAAATCCTCGCCCATTTCTTCATAATCTGCCTTCGACACAAACCAGTTGTTGAGCGCAATGCCAACGCTGGAGGATTCGCTATCACCGTTTTCTCGGAGCATCGACGCCAAATTGGCCGCGCCAAGCCACGCACCAAACTTCTTATCGAAAAGATCGTTAACACTACCCGTATTGTGGTTTCTCAATGGACTGATGTAAAGCTTATATGATCCGGTGACAACATAACCAGGTAAAAGCTGCGGTGCCGTTCGGCTGAGGTCGTTACATATGCGGTCCGCAAGGCCTGGAATCAAAGAGCCACCGCCTGTGATTAACGTGCTACCAAAAAGCTGGCGCAAGATCTCGTTGAATCGAGCGTTGGCGTTGACGCCCTGGCTGTCACTACTCACAGAAGCCAAAAACGAAGCTTCCAAATTTTTGATAACAAAAAGCGCCAAGTTGGACACACCATGAGACCCAGCTTTATTGAAGGCGGGCTCAGGGAGAGTGAGCCCCTGCAAAGGGTACGCGTGAGGTACGAAAAGCGGCTCTGTCAATGCCGTGAGCTCATTGTCAGTAAAAGGTACATGACTGCTGTCAGGAAGTTGGAACAGCCCAGGACGCAGATGCAGTGTCAGTGGATAGTATGCATTAGATGCGGGCATACCGGGGGGCATCTCTGCCGTTGAGAGCATGGTGTGCTTGAAGTGATTTAAGAAGTGCTGCGTTACATGATACTGCTTGAATGACTCTGACACGATACCGCTCTGAAAGCGAGGTGGCATCAAGCGCGTATACTCGAGACGACTGTCTTGCGCGCTCAATTTGGTCTCCAAGCTACGCAAGCAGTGCAAGCTGATAAAGTCGCCAGCGTACTTGGAGTGAAAGCTGGACTTCAGCTGGATAATGCCATCTAATATGGGCGTAACAGAAGTCACCGCACTACCAATGTCTATCACCAAACCGCTGGACCGATTCATCTGATAGAGCTGGGCCAACGGTGTCTTGACGAGAGAGAAGAGCGGCACCTGGAAATCTTCGAACGCGATTTGTGCCATCTGTGCGCGGGTCTTGGTTGTTGTCCACATATGCTCTGTGGCCATGAGTGCGTGCTCGCTAACAGTTGCACCGTTGCCGCTATCTAAGTTTTCAAAGACATGGGCCCAGTTGTGCCTGGCGTTTTCGGTGTTATACACGACACCATCATCCATAATGGTCATGACTTCAGATTGAGGGTTTTGGACGATGGCGTCATCTCCGAAAAGAGGTGAGCCATCTGTAGATTGGACGTAGTTTGAGCTAAAGACAAGTGAAGGCAATTCTTCCAGGGCAAACCCAGCACGTGTGGTGCTCAGACCATTATCAATGACAATCGGCGGGAGCACGTTCAACATTTCTAAAGGTGCCAGGAATGAGCTTGAACAAGGATCTTTGTAGTGTGATTGCGTACAATTGCTAATATCTTGCAGTGGAAATTGTGTTTTTTTGGCGCGCCAGACGTGAGCTGAGTGCTATGCTGAGTGGTGCTGAGATAGATATGGTTGTTTTTTTTTTATTGAGCCGTGCCGCTCTCGTGTGATGCACGGGTGTTGTTGTGTATTGTTTGCGTGAGCGTCAGGCTGCAACCTGAAAACAGACAAATCTCGGACTTATTCGACAAAAAAAGTAGACAGATAGAAAATTCTGGGATAAAAGATTTCTGTGGTATCCAGGTCCGCTTTTTATGTGTATCGTGTATCAGCATATAATGATGGCTGTCAATATTGACTGTTCCCTGATGCCGCCCCACCGCCACGGGCTAAGGTATATTGGACTCTTGAACTTTTTGTGGAAACAAGAAGATTTGACCATATACATACGTTCAACATTGATTTGGTTTACATTAAAAGATTTCATCAACAACTTCTAGATCATTTTTATATACGGAGACAAAATGTCCATGATAGAAGATAGAAGAGCGCTGGGTATTTAGCTCCACCAAAATAACCCCATTTAACTGCGGTTTTGAAAGTTGTGCGCAACACATTAAAAGTTGCCTACACACCCAACCACAAGCACACTGGTTGCTAAACATCTTACCATTCATGAAACCGATGTGTGAGCTGGTTTTCGAGTTGCAAAAAGAAAGAAGAAAAAAAGAGGCAGAAGAAAGAATAGAAGAGAAAATATAAGAGAGAAATATCTGACAAAAATTAGCCTTGCCAAAAATTAGCGCCGATATTTTCGATGATCGTGTAGGGCCAGAAAAGGCACTTTGAAAAGAAGCCCTCTTCAATACGACAAAGGCATATTCTACCCGGTTTTCTTCAGCAGCAGGGTTGACATATTCTGTGCAAGCCCGAAGCTCGGTCTATGACCCCATAAACACTTACCTTTTTCGGAGGAGTCAGTCCAATCTTTATACGCAGTATCCACGATCTAAAATTAAGTCGACAATCTCTGTGAAGCTTCCAACTTCACGACGATCCACAATATTTACTTGCGCTCCTCTTCAATACTACTTCCAATATGCAACTTGGCGCGCTTACTTTAAAAGTCAAATGCGCCATTTAGACCTGCATATACCCGAGAAATAAAGGAAATAAGACGCTCCCGCTTTTAAACACATGTGCCCCACCCAAAAAAAATACATCACATCTCCATGCATCTCAGGCCCATTCTTCAGCTGTCCTCATCCATCACCCACACTAGAAAATTACTTCATCATTGCCCCACTGGTGCTGGCCGCATACAATCCAGCATATTATATACAGGTGATATTTTTTTAAAGATACGTGGCCACACGGGCACGTGACGCGCGTTTCTTCCACCGTGTTCCCCTTTTGCCTCTGATACACCACTTAAATCGAATACGCGCCCACTTACACTTTTCCTTCTTAACCTGTTGTCTTCTTTGATCGCCGAAAAATAACGCCTCTTCCCCCTTGCACACCTATTTTTTTTGCAGTGATCAAGTGATTTATCGTTATATAAAACATGCAATTCTGGAAATTTTCTACGCTGGCCATTGCAGCGCTTCTCGCCTCAGTATCTCTTGCGTCCGCAGCCGGCGACCTGGAACAACCAGCGATCGCGTCCCCAGATTCTTCTGTCCTACAATTGACGGCTGAGAACTTCAAACAAACTTTGGATGAAAACCCCTTGGTGTTGTTGGAGTTTTTCGCCCCCTGGTGCGGCCACTGTAAGACGTTGGGTCCAGAATTTGCTAAGGCTGCCGACGAGTTGAGTGAAGCCTTGCCACTGGTCAAATTGGGCCAGGTAAACTGTGTGGAGAACGAGGACTTATGCAGAAAGCATGGAATCAGGGGTTACCCAACCTTGAAGGTCGCAAGAGGCGCTTCGCTGGAACACGAGGAATACCAAGGTTCCCGTGATGCCGCCGGTATTGTGGACTACATGAAGAAGATGTCTCAGCTGCCTATTAGCATTGTGGAAGACTTTACAGACTACCTTGCGAAGATTGAGGCAGAAGTCGAGCCTTTTGTCGTGCAGGTGTTCCCAAAGGCTGCTCATGCGATTCATGCCGCACTTAATGAAACGTTCTCTGAGATTGCCCAATTGCTGAGACAAGACCGCTCGCACTACTCTTTCGAGGACGACAAAGTCATTGCCAAACTTGCCAAGTTGACTAGTCGCGAATTCTCCGGTGACAAGCCCGAATACTTGCTCGTGCACCCTGGTCAATTGGACGATGTGCGGGTCTTTTCGGGTGAAAATTTCACCGTGGAAACCTTTGGCGAATGGGCCACAAACGCTCAAGTCCCAGACTTCGGTGACATCAACAGAAATACCTACAAGGTTTACATGAGCTCCTCTTTACCTTTGGGCTACTACTTCTATAATACCGCTGAGGAGAGGGCTGCCGTTGAGGACTTCTTCAAGACAAAAGGTAAGGAATTGCGCGGAAAAATGAATTTTGTTGGATTGGACGCCTCGATGTTTGGTCGCCATGCTGAGATCTTGAACATGGACCCCGAAGTCGTCCCTTTGTTCGCTATTCAAGATAGCATCAACGGCAGAAAGTATGGTATCAACCAAGTGGAACACCCATCACCATCTATTGAGACAATTGAAGAATTTGTGGCTCTGTTCTTGGCCGGTGATGCTACTCCAATCATCAAGTCCGAGCCTTTGCCAACCCCAGAAGATGAAGACTATGATGAAAACGTCACCAAGTTAGTGGCTCACAACTATGACGATGTTTTTAGCGACGAATCAAAGAACATCATTGTCGAATACTTTGCTCCATGGTGTGGTCACTGTAAGAAGTTGGCTCCCACCTGGTCTGAGTTGGGTGAATTTTACAAAGAGACTGATGACAGTGTCATTGTCGCCAAAATCGATCACACTCTTAATGACGTGGTTGTTCCTCATAATATCGAAGGATACCCAACTATCATTATGTACCCCGCCTATGGCGCCAAGGACCCAAAGACCGGCTCCAGACTCGGTGTAGTGTACGACAAGACTAGAGACTTGGAGGCTTTCAAAACTTTCATTGAGGAAGTTAAGGTCACTTCCATTGATCAGGTCAATGAAGACGACGAAAGTGTAGAGGATGCTGATGTCGAGCATGACGAGTTGTAGTACGGGTAAATAAAAAAATTTAAAATTTTTTGAGTAATTAAGAACAAGTTATTCAATATCTTGCCACTAAAACGCTGGGTGTGTAAATTTGGTGTGCTTTTCGCGTGGACCCCAGATCTTGACTAGATTGTCATCTCCCACAGAACACCAATACAGACCGAAATCTTTACCAGTCTTCGAGAAGTAGTGTCTGTTCCAGTCAACGGAATTGCACAATCCTTCGTGCCCCTTGAGGCGCGTCACCAATTGTCCAGTTTCTACCTTCCATATGTATATGTAACCATCGTCGCTACCACTGAGCACTAGTTCCTCTCTTGAATTGGGATACTTTAAATAGCCAAAACACGAGCGTACCATGTATATGGTTTGGCTCTGACCGAAAAATTTCTGCTTCAAGAATGGTTTCTGAAGGTTTTCAAGTGGAGAAATGTCCCAAAGCTGTAACTCTTCAGGTGCGACACTCAAGAGCATGTACCTACCATCTGATGAAATACAGCATGAAGTGAGGCGCCCATTGAGGCTAAGCAGCGCAATTCGAAAAGTTGTAGTTGAAGGATCAAAAAGATTGGGTATCTTGTAGAAGAATACTTGTTTATCATTATTAGCAGTAATGAGAACTCTGCCGTTTGGGGTAATGGCAAGATCGTTAATTCTGTTGAACTGGCTACCCTCATTCCCGCATCTGGTAGACTCTTTAGAGGTATCCTGATTAGCTTCTTCTGTCGTTGTTGCAGATATTGACGATGGCTCATCTCCTAGAATGGACAGCCACTCATCAGCATCGCTATAGAAATCAAGAACTTCAGTACCATCGATTGAATAAACTTTCAACACTTTATCTGGAGAACCCACGATGAAGTGCGGAGTAGCTTCTTTCTCATATTTGAGAAATTCACAAGGCCAGGTGCGCATGCGCTCACCCAAGGTGAAACATGAAACAAGATTAGCGCTATCTGAACCGTTCATCGACCGCGTAACACGACGCTTTGGCGTGATATTTTCAATATTCCAGACACGGATAACCGTATCAAGACAGCAAGTGACGATATATCTTTCATGCGGCTCCCAAGATATATATATGACACCTTTTTTTTTGTCCAATGGTGGCACATAAGACTCCTTCACAAATGCCGCGAGTTCGTTTTCAGTATTTGGATCTAGCTCTGCAAAAAGCCGAAAGTTATCGGTGACATCGTAGAGCATACAAGTGCCGTCTAAGGATCCTGTCGCTAAGAATCTACCAGACGGGGAAAAGCGTGCGAACCACACCTCGTCCGTGTGATGCTCAAGCGTATGCAAGTGATGAATTGGGAGGTCGCTTTTTGTGGCGGAATCCAGCGCCACGTATTCAGTGAGAGGATCAATCTCACGTGGATATCGCAGGCGCCGAGGCAAATGATAAAGTGACTGCGACTCATTATAAAGCGTTGCTTTGCGGATGATATCTGAAAGACAATTTTCCGGAATGTTGTCGTAATCATGCAGATCCAAACCCGAGCCGCTGGATCTTGGTAGACCAATAGCATGGCGCAACACTGTCACAAGAGAATTTCTGAGTCGCCCCACATAAGTATACTCATCTAGCGCGCCAACGAGAGGTGGATTTACCTGCGCGAGAAGAACCGACGAGTTAAACATCGCCGTTTCTAGCTTATCTCTTCGAGGCGGTGACATTGCCAACGGCAATAGAAGCGCACTTTCACGTTCCTTGGAGAGCTTGAGCACAAATGGCACACTGACATCCAGTCTGTTGATGGCGTCGAAGGCTACCGAGACGTGCTCCTGAAGAAACTCGAAGGCTGCTGACGCCGCCTCCGTGTTCGACGGTGCCGTCGCAAGAGATATCAGCAAGACTTTCTCGAGAAAAGACGTGCGCAAAATCAAATAATGTACCAATCTGCGCTCATTCTCAGTGAGAGTTGTGATGGGTGTGTTGATGGTAGGACTGAAGCCAGGCTCATTATCTTTTGCAGGGTAGGTTGCGGTATCAACATGCGTGTTGTACTCGCCATCGGATCCTGCCAATGATTTGCTAAGAGTCACGTAGTCGCCTGCAAGAATAGATTCTAGAAATGGATCAGCTACAAAATCCAAGTTATTCAGCGTAGCGGACTCGGCGGCTAGGCGCTGTGCCAATACGTCTGCCACGTCAGCGTAGCCCAATTCCGCAAGCGTTTTGCGCACAAGCTGGACCTGAAAAGACCGAGACATAAAAGAACTAGCTTTGTGTGTGTATGTGTATGTGTATGTGTATGAGCGGCCAACAACCCTGTGGATAGATATGAATTTATTGCTGATAAAAGTGGTGAGGATTGAAAGACTTTGATACTGTCTGGGGTAGTGTGGAGATACGGGCGCGCATTGACGTTGCGCACGCCTATCTCTAGTGAGGAGTGGATTATGCCATATTCGCAAAATGTGTTGCACACGACCATACCTGAGCGGTTAGTTTGAAATTTTATGGGAAACCTCCGGGTCAAACAACAATATCTAGAGAGTTCTGATTATTTTATTCAGTGCTCGTATGCACAGATATGAAAGAAGAGAAGTAGGCTAGTCAAGTTAAATTTAGGTGAAAGAAGAGAAACAGTAAAAGCCCCATGCAGTTCGAGATTCGCGTCAGACAGGCACTTGGGTCGTGTCCAGGCATTAAATAGTGATTGCCTAAAACAACATCCCATCTACTTTCTTTCTTCCCTCGAAGATGATCCGCTATCACGCTGTGATTTCATATGATGTGACAACATCGTCCTGCTTATAGTTGGAGTTTTTTTTTGGAATATCTTGGATCTTTACAACGGATATGGCAATTTATTTAGTGTGTTGAGTATATTTGCAAAACTAATCTCGTTTTTTCAATAATTGCAAAAGATAATTAAAACAGATTTTTTTCTTCTTTTTCTCCACTTTAAGTATTAACTCGTAATATTCAAAATGCAAAGGCAATTCGTAGTAATCTGAGCCCTCTAAAATTGAGACTTCGCGAGTGAGTTAAATTTTGGTTTGTTTCTATTCAACATTAGCAAATGTGAACACAAGTTGTTCAGGCAAGTCTTTCGGACACGCCTTTCAAAACTTCACCAGACCACGATCAAAATTCCTGATTATAGAAGGGTTTCTGCTTGGAAAACAACTATCTGTTCAACAAAGTCGTGAGAACCTTTTGAATAGTCATTCGGTTAAGACAAAATTATACACACCGCACCAAAGCTTTAGGCACTATATGCAAGTTGATTGATTTCTTAATGCACTCTTGTGCTCTGTCCAAGAAAAAAATACAAAGAAACATGCAATTGAATGTCTCAAATATAACAACTAAAGAATGAGTCGGTGGTCGACTGATCACAAAATAAGTGCTTTTAGTTTTGAGTGACCAAAATATATTTATTCTCGAGGCATTTGGTTGTGTGAAGATTGTATTGATCTAAAAACCAGGCATTTGCTACACCGTGGGCCTTGGCGCCACGTCATCCACGTTCCTCACAGAATAATTCAAAAAATCTGAACGCAGTTTCAAATGTTTGCTCATTGTCATTTCCATAATTTGTAATTCAAAAGCGCCTCTTGTATAAAAATATCTTTGATACGTCGAGTTTTGGCTAAGGTGATTAAGTTTTGTGCATAAAAAACTGCTCCTGTACAAGAAGGAGATATATTTACTTGATTTTGTAGTTGCAAGCCCCTTTCGATCGGATTGCTTCGTTGGAATTTTCATAGTCTTCAATTTTGCAGGAGCAATGACGGTTTAAAGCGCTGGTGTATATTTCTCCATAGTACACTTTTAGGAAGATACAATATTTCGCCTAGCAAGCAAATCTCTCCGATAATGAACTTTTTGACACACTGTACTACAGGCGCAAAATTTTTGGTTGACAAGTTTTTCCACATTTCAAAGCAAACCTTTACATATTGGAATACCATTATGCTAATAAAAACAGAAAGATCAGGAGAATACCTAGCTCTTGACGAAGTAATAGCCACATACGAAAAGAGCGCAATTCCTCTGATCCATTTTTGCCTGCTTGTTTTTTTATTAGTAAAAAGGAAAGAAAGGGAAACGAACGAAGAGATTTTCAAACTCTAATTCAACTCAAAGGCACATTGTCAAAGATAATAAAAGAGTAGCCGAGACATGACAAACTGCCTACAGATTTGAAAGATTAACAAACTTTCATAATTGTCATCACTACGGCATACACACTTTCCAAACAGGTCTGATATATCGGCCAAACGCTAGTCTACTCAGAGCCGCATCCATACCTAACCCACCGGTTCTTTTCATTGACACAATGAGATTGCGCGATCGAAAAATGTCCATTTCATTCTATTGAACCACATGGACCGGCTGCCAACTAAAACAGAGAGTACTGAATGCAACGATCCATATATTTGGGAGTATAATTTCGGCTTCCCTGTGAGACGAGTTTTGTAATACATCCAATCGGCACATGTCGAAAATTATCAGTGCAAAATTGCCAGGGCTAGCTTGCCCCGACAGTCTATGACAATCCCAGCTCCAACTCTCACATTGCTGTACATTCCTACACTAACAGGAAGTCTTGGAATAACCTCAAATCTCCCCAAAAAAATGCTGTTTATGATGAAAAGCATCTGAATTTGAACCTAAAATGAGACAGAAAAAGGGAGAGAGAGAGAGAAAGAGAGAGCTCACCAAGGGTTGGGAGCTTTGGTACCAAGAGCCCCGAAACTCACACCTAGGTGTGAACGGCTTGAGGGTTCAGATACGATATCTCCACTGGTTGATGACTAGCAGGTTAGGGAAGCAGCGGACCAGAGGTGGGTGTAAAAAATATACACCGTTAAACTCCATTGATGTTCCTGAAAAATGCGTAAACGCAAAATACCTTTATTGCATTTGCAATGAAGCATCTATTAAGAGGCAAAGCTAACGGCCCAGAAAAATGAGCAGTCCCGAAAATATGGCAAGCCCTAATGTCCGAAAAGACAAACGACCCGTATAGATAACCGACTCCATTTCTTTCAAATCACAGCCCCCAGAAAAATGGCAAGGGAAAACTGAAAAATAAATCATGTGCCTCGTAGGACCGGGAGCGCTAGTCATGTGCCACTCAGCGCGGGACGCAGGGCACGCGAGCACGCCTACATTTCAGCCGAGATTTACGAGATGGTGCATCACTACGCTGGAGCCCGCGATGTAAACCATTCCTACCTTTGCTAAAGTATTGTAGCTTATTCGCAAAATCAATCCGACTACCGGAAACGCCTATGTTCACAACCGCATTTTCGGCACCCCTACCCGCTACTTCTCCAGCCTAACTTGATCACTAGTAGGTGAAGACTTTTGATACATTTTCTCCGCTCCTGCTCCGCTCTCCACCTCCTTATCTTACTTTCGATCTTTCACTTTCGATCTTTCACTTTCACTTTCACTATTTTGCTCTTTCTACCTTTTGTCTTTCCGTTTTACCTACTCTCTTATATAAATTGACCACAAAGAGAGCCGTTCGTCACATACAGAATACTCCGACTGCACAAGAACCCTGTCTGGCCAGCGTTTCGGCAATGATACAACCAAAGAGACGGCCCCGACCCAATTATGTGTGCAATTTCTGCAAGCGGAGAAAAGTGAAATGCGATAAAGGCAAGCCGTGTTCGGCATGCGTAAAGTACGGAAACCCCATGTGCGATTATCCGCCGGAAATTCCACCCCACGCGGCAGCAGCCTTGAAACATAAGGACTTCAATGAGCTCGTGCTCCGTCTAGAGCCAGAAACTACAGTACCAGTCCTGCGGGAATCCGCTTTCACAAGGATGTTGCCATCTCCCCAACCAGCGCCCGAGCTTCTGGAGACGAAAACGCGCATGGAGCTCGAGTTTCTAAAACACAAGATCTCGATGCTCGAGCATCTGATTTGGAGCCGGAGTAGCCCCAACCAGAGCCCTATAAGCCAGCGCTCTCTGCATGCCCATCTGTCTTACCCTATTTGGCGGAACCCCAGTGGCAATGAAGACGACTTGTCGTTCATGCTGTGTTACTACCCATGTCTTCCCGACCCGCAGTTTTTCTCGTTCCACAATCTGTACGTGCCTATCGTGAGGATGACGCTGACAGTGACGCGACACTTCCACCCCCTCAGCTGGGTGGCCCTCATCAAGATGTATAGCTCGGTGTCACCTCTTTTTTCCATGCGGCAAAAGAAAATAATCGAAGAGCGACAGACTATGATGATCCTGGATCCAGAGCCTACGGGGCCGTCGGATCGGGTCTTCACCATGAAGCTACGCGAGTTCGTGGGCGTGGATAGTGACTTCCACCAAGCGCCTACAAAAGACGACAACAAAACAGAGAGATTACGCGTCATCAACCAGCGTGCCAAAGCGGTAGGATTGACGGTGTACGAAGGAGACTTGGATCTGGAGCACAGTGCCGTGAACAAGGCCCTCAAGTTATTGCCCACCAAAAAAATAATTTGGTTGTTAATAGACCGTTTCTTCGAGAGGGTGTATCCATTCTTCCCTTTCTTGGACCAGGTGGACTTTGAGGCGCAGGTGGTGCGGATGCTCGGCTCGGCCAGTGTCGAGCATATACCCGTAGAGCACCTCTATATTACGAAGAAGCTCGAGATGGTGCATCTTGGCACGCTTTTAATTGTGCTTCGCTTGGCATACCTCACTTTATTCACCAATGACGACGCCCGGAATGAAGCTAACCTAGCTTCCAACAGCACCTGCCCCAAGGCAAAGCATCTCAAACTTTTACTAGATAACCCCATCGACATTGATGTGTTTTCTGTTGCGCAGCTCTGTCTCTTCCAGCTCGGTTACCTTCGCTTTGCAAACCTTCCGATTCTTCAGCTTTGCTTGTTTCTCAATATCTACAACGACTTTGCCCCCGAGAATGGCGAGGGTGCTGATAACACCAACTCTCTGGGGTTCTACGCCCGGATTATTGAGATGGCCCAGAATCTAGGGTTGCATCGTGAACCAGACAACTTCCGCTTGAAAATGCACAACGATAAAATCAATAACTTGTGTCGCAAAATATGGTGGTACTTGGTCATCACAGACACTATTCGTGGACTCACAAATGGGTGTCCACTCAGCATTAACCGCTCACAATTCGACACTCTACCTCCATTTCACAAGCCCGGAAACGAGAATATAAAGAATACATGTCTTGAGATACAAACTATAAGAGCCATTGCCAACTTTAACACCTGCTACGATCGCATCCACAGCGTTGTTTCCGTTATTTCTGATGTGAGAAGGCCTACGGCAATGCCAGATCTATGCGAGAAGCTTTCGGCGTTGGAAATGATAGCACCCGATATACTCGGGAGCTTTTCACAATGGCTCCACAATTCGCAAGGCAGTGTCCCTCACTTCGAAATCGAAAATGGGCACACCCTCAAAATTGGTTTTCAGGCGACGTTTTTCCTGGTGAGTGTCAACTTGCACCTTTACAACCACTATGAAAACACGGGCCAGATGGACCTAGCGTACTTCTACCTCAAGAAAATACTAATTGTTTCTGTTCTCAACATGATGCCGTTCTACGAGAAGTTTGTGGAGAATACTGAGGCGCTCTTTTCGAATACAACAGATATAGCGATTACGCCCTCGTTCCAGACCCTAGTGCATAAGTGTACCATAATCATACATTGCGTACAGATGCGTGCAAGGTTTTCGATTCTCAAGTGTGAATTTCTGTCGGCACACGAGCGGCTCCTTGCACATGACCATAGTTACAGGCAACGGTACGATATATTGAAGGAAACGTATGCGTTATGTGAGACATGTGGCGATATTTTTTTGCGGTCGATGAAGAAGATGACGTCGAGGTATTTCTACTGCTGGAGGTACGTCAAGGCACAGGACAAATTAAAGGAAATACGGAACGGAACCGACCATTACTTGCAATGGTGTAAGGGCAGGGAGGCATATATGCTCTTGAGCAACGACATGCTCCAAGATCTTAACGCTATATTGCGAAGATCTATCGAAACTGTGCAAAGGAATGAAGCCAAGATGCAACAGATGACCCCCGACCCCTCACGTCTAAACTCAGATAACAGCCAGCCAAACAGCTCGATGCCGACCCCTGGCGGCGTATTCCCGGCCTGTGACCTGAACGACCACTTCTCTGATGCCATGTGGACGCAGATATTGTCGATGAAGCCCAACATGAGCCACAATACTTTTGAGGGCGAAACATCTCACTTGACTGATCACCCGGAATGTGAGGAGGTCGGCACCACCTATGACCCGACGAATTTCTGGGGGTTGGGTGCCGCTGGCGCGGGCTTTTATGACTCTTTGATCCACGATATCATGGAGCAAGCCACAGATTGAACAAACAACAATGCATACTATCCCTTATCTTTTGCACGTCTTTTACCACTCTTATCTTGGTGCCAGGTACCGTTTTGTGAGGTTTATATGGATACAGCTTCAAACAGTCGGTCACCGGCATACGGCCCAAGACCACGTGGTGCCGGGCATGACCACCGCAAGGTAGTTTTCATTGACCGTTGTGGCCTGGATAGAAACAACATCAGGATTGCTTGCAAGCTCATAGAAAATCACGGGGCTCACGTTGGCCACAGTGACCAACGACGTGGATTCGAACAAAACGCCCATTGCCGCCGCTGTCGGCGGCGCCTCGTATATTGACGTGGCTCTCACGTGCGAGTCTCGATAGTCCGGGAGCGAGTTAAGGTGTACTAACGACAAGTACTCGTATACCTCGAGCTGCTCATCCTTATCCAACTTCAAAATATCGGGGGGCGCATCCGCTGCGTCACTCACTACGCCTGGGTCTGCGGGAACCAACACATCAACACTATGCGGAACGGCAGTTTCGTGCAAGTCGATGAGCGAACGTATCTCGGATAATGCATGCTTTCTGTCAGTTATGAGCACGACCGCAGCCGATGCAAACACCTCCGACACTAATGCACGCAAGTCCTTGTCGTGCCTGTGGACAGAGCCCCACGGAGCAGAGACAGAGTGGTACACGATAAAATTCGGCGATCCTTTGGCCGGCTTCGACTTGACAAATTTCATGTATCGTCCGGCGTACGCATGTTGGCTGTAGGTGTGGTCATCCAAGGAGACCTTGACGGTTGCAGGGGTCCTGGAGTCTACCCGGAGCGTGTTTCTATTTTTGGTGAGCTCAAGACTGTAATAGCTGGTGCCCGAACGAGCTAGCAAGTCAGCCATATCGAACACATCGCCATTGCTGGTGCCTTGATATAGATGGCTCGATTGAAGGAGCTGCTTCACGAAATCCATACACCCATGTCTGGAGATTACGGAGAGGTATGTGATTGGGTCAGGGATGAATTCGGGAAGCGAGTTCACCAGCAAGGTATACTTTTCTGTCATTTTGACAACAACGGTGGGTAACTAGAGGACCTTCCCCTTCTTCCGCCTAGGATTTTGTTGGTAATCTTGGTATACTGGGAAGGACACCCGTACACCTGTCTCCGCGAAGATGCCATTGCCCATTTGAGGCGCGGATCCAACAGGTGTTCCTTCCCGTGTAGGCACAATAGATGCCTATAATACAGGCGGAGAGGGCACAACGCTGCTGGCCACGACGATCTGTAGTTTTTATACCGAGCAATTGATCTAATTCTATATTCACATTTCGCAAAAGGAAAAAATTAACGGGCACTCGCTTACCAGTTGGTGATGTTTTTCTCCGCCTCGCCAAAGACGGAGTTTCCGCCGTTCTCCACCAGCACAACGTGGTCTTTCCAGTCGACAAATGGCTCAACTTTGCCCGAGTCGTCGTAGAACTCTGGTAACTTCTCGCGCAAGAACGTGCGGCAGTACTTGTCGATGATCTCAAAGTCGAGCAAGAACGCGTCGTGTCCTTCGGGCGAGTCAAGCGTTTTCAATGTGTTATCCGGGAGATGCTGCCCGAGCAACTGTTGCTCGCCATATGTGAAGAGGCCATCGGAGGTGATACCTATGATCAAGTGTGGTAACGTCAACGTTTCAAGGTACGCGGGAAGGGGGTCCTCGTCAACGTCTTCATCCACATCGATGTGGCCTCGTGTAATGTCGTGCGTGTCGAGCTTGCGGCTGATAGAAATGTAGCAGTTAGCATCGAAACGTGCGACAAACTTGTCACCTTGGTACCGCAAGTACAGCTGCGCCGTGAAGTACGTTTGCGGCTTGTCCAGCACCGCAAGCGCCTGGAGCAGCTGTGTGGACACCTGTCTTGATGAGCGGGCGCCGTCGTTGTGCTGGAGCCAGTTCTCCTCATCCTTGTTCGCAGGTAGACGTATGCCCTCCTGCGTGGGGGTCCGGCCCAGCGGTTTGCTGGACGGCAACTTGCGCCCGAACCGCGTCTCAAATGAGTTACGCAGGCGGTACGTGAGCAACGCGGCCATGCGTGCAGCGCTAAGACCCAGGTCAGGACGGAGCCCGGGAGTCTCATGGTAGTATCCATCGTCATAATTTGGATCACTGAAGATGCATTGTCTTTGAGTCTCGTTCCACGAGATGCACCACGCCAGCGCACGTGCTGCAGTAGCAAGCGCAATCACGCTCTTGACGTAGCCTGTGTCACGGTATGTTGATGAATACTCCAATGCAGCCATGCCGCCCATCGACCCGCCAATCACACACGCGAGACGAGCGACGCCCAATGAATCGAGTATAAGTCTCTGCACGCCAATATCGTCTTTGACAGTAACCAAGGGAAACTCAGGCCCATATGGCTTACCGGTGGACTTGTCAATCGTCACTGGAGAGCACGAGCCATACGGAGACCCAAGAAAGTTTATGCAGATGATGAAAAAGCGCGATGGATCGAACGTAAGTCCGGTTCCGAGAAGCGGGCCCCACCAGTCCTGGACGTCCGACGAACCGGTGAGTGCATGGCAGATTAGCAACACATTGTCTCTGTCTTTGTTAAGCCGGCCCCATGTTTTGTATGCAACAGGGAAGTCGGTGAGTATCTCTCCACACTCCAACTGGTAGCGTGGAATCTCCACAATGGTCTGCCCGGGCACCATCGCCGCATAAGTATTCGTGCGGGTCTGTTCCTCGGTCACGTCCTTGTAAACTGGGGACATCACGGTGAACAGGGATATGGATTTGTGCTGCTAGGTAAAGATGGCAGGGGAAAAATAAAATTAAGGGCGGGAAAGTAGAGTGTGTGCCGTCAATGTCAGTCCCAATGTCTTCGGTGACGAAAGCTAAATATTTCGCCAGGGCCGCGCGCCATCATGCGACCGAGATTACTCATTAGGCAATTTCAAATCGCACGTGAGCAAGGCGAGCCCGCATGAATCCGGGGCACTCCGAGTCACTAAAATCGCATAATCGGGCCAACGTCAATGTCATATACCCATTCCGGGACATTCCTACAGAACCTGCCCAGAAATGGTGGTGTCACATAAGTTTCCCCTCACTTTTGTTTTTTCTTATATTTTGCTTTGTGGGCGAAAGTCCTCACAGCACAACGCTTGACATGCGTTCTTCACTTGCTTCATCATCTTCCATTCCGTCAATGATATCAAATAACTTCTCCTCTATAGCCAGCTGTTGAGCCT
This sequence comes from Metschnikowia krissii, assembly GCA_030561945.1. Lineage (NCBI taxonomy): Eukaryota > Fungi > Ascomycota > Pichiomycetes > Serinales > Metschnikowiaceae > Metschnikowia > Metschnikowia krissii. The sequence continues at coordinate 10,253 of JAKTYP010000081.1, read as the reverse complement.
CTGATTTATCGTCGTTACTCTTTTTTTGCTCTGTACTGTTTCGGATCAGTTGAATGAGAGACCTCGCATATGCAAGCTCTGTGTAGATCGCCTCGATCGCAGAAGCGACACCTCTCTCATAGCGCATTGCATTTCCAATCTCCATAGCCTTATCCGTATATGATTTATCAGACGTGACTGCTTTCAACGCCTTAGTGAATGATTTTTTGTTGAGGTTCTTGAGCGCAATTCCAGCCCCGAGGTCCTCCACACGTGAGGCAAAGAAGAATTGGTCGCCGAAAAATGGCTTGATGATTGTGGGAAGACCTGCTCGTAAAGTAGCCCCAGTTGTACCGGAACCTCCGTGGTGTACAGCTGCATCAATCTTAGCGAAAAGCCAGTCATGAGGTATCGTTCCGGCATCGTAAATTCTTGCGGGTAATTCAACATCAAGTTCATCTTTTGATTTGCTCAACCTGTCGGACCAGCCCTTGTTCAATATGCATTTCACTTGCAGATCAGTAACTGCTTCCACAATTGTTTTCGTAAGCGCTTTTGCGTCTGAAACAACAATAGATCCGAAGCCAATGTACACTATTTTTTCGTTTTTCAGTCTGGCTTCTTCAATGAATTGAACCAATTTTTGGGGTGGCTCATAATCTTGAGAGCCTTCATCCAAGAACCAATAGCCCGTGACTTTTATCCAATCGGGAAAGTCGACTGCTGGTGGAAACATTGCTGGAGACACATTGTATAAAAATGGCACTCGCGACTGTTGCATCTTTACCAAACTAGTCCTTTGAAGTCCGAGCGTTTCTGTTCTCCACTTGTTGACTTGTCCCGAAATTCCTTTCCAAAACACATTCTCAAACATAACATGCGTCAAGAAATTATACGAGCCACCTCTGCTTTGATCAGGTACTAAGAATGCATGAGGATAAGCCCTTGTGCGTGTCCACGGCATAGTAAAAGCCCGCATGTAAGGAATATTCAAGGCTTCTGCTATATGTAGACCAGCCATTGCTGATGGGCTTTCGATGAGTAACTCCGCTCCTTGACAAGCCTTCCAACTTGTCTCTAGAAGCTCACCAATCCAGCCTCTAAATTTTGAGCTTGCTTCTTTCAAAAAGCCAACTGAGATTGATCCATGGGTGACCATTAATTGCATTAGTTCCGCAGGATTACCTGCTACTTCTTTAAAGTTAATCCCATGTTTAAGTATCCATTCTCGAAACTCCGTATGTGTGGCAATGGTTACCTCATGCCCTTCCTTTACCAATGCCTTTCCGAGAGCAATATATGGTTGAACATCGCCCCTTGATCCAATGGTAAGAAGTGTTATTTTGTAATGTCTGGTTAGATTCACTTCGGTTGTCGCAAGTGGGTTGTCTTCGAGTATAAGTGGCATGTCGATTCCACTAGCAAGACTGATTCTATCTTCGAGAAGTCTTAAACGGGCAGCAAATATACGAGAATTTGTAATCTCGTCACTTTCTGCGATCATGTTGTCTGTCTCATCCATATTAAATTGAGAGCTCAGATCATCATCCTGAATAAACGCACTATTTAAATTAATGCGATTGAAGCGCTCCATTCTTCTTAGAAGCCTCAAAATTACTTTTTGGCAATCATCTCTTGCATCTTCGCTACCAAAGACTAATTGCAAATCATTAAGTCCCCGGACGCGCACAACGAGACCCACATACTGATACAGACGAGCCCGCTTCTTGCAACTTTGAATATCTTGAAGAGGAAGAACCATTTTTGTTGATACACCGGGGATCATACTTCTAAAACATAATTGGTCCTTCCCCACGTATAACTTACCAAACACAGGCATGGTTTTCTTTAAATGAGCGTAATAAGTTGATACTAAATGTGACTCAGCGCCAAGGGAAAAGTGATTTCGAAAGTGATTGAGGGCCCTTACTTTTTCTCGCTGATTGGCAACATGGTATTTACTTGGGCCAAATGTGCGATCATAGTGTTCAGGTACTGCGGACCATACCCCTCCCATAGTAGAAACTGTTCTCAACAGCTTTTTGAAAGACTTCATTTTTTCTTTTCGAAAGGCGTGTACATTTTTGAGCTCTTTGCTGAGTCTTCCAGAGTTGCGGTGGCTTTTTTCGATCTTCAAGCAGATCTCTTTATCCTCAGCTGCCGTTTTTATATCTAAAGTTTGATCACTCGCTCGTTTTGTCTTGAGAAACTCCAGAAGAATTCCATATTTGTCAGCGATCTCTTCAAAACTTCTTGTTTCTTTCACTATGTGGATATCTAAATTTTTGAGCAATTGAAGATCAAAAGGTTTTTGCATTTGAGTGGGTGTTTCAGACTCATAGCTTCTAGGATCTTGGGAAGGTACGGACGTACTATCATTGCGAAAACTGTCCAGAATTCCATCACCCATATTGGAGATGCTGCTGAGAGGACTTGTCTTTGGCAAGAGCTTGTCCTTCATGTTCTTAAAGTTTGGCACGTAGTTGAACTTTTTGCCATCGGGATCTGTGCGATCCAGCGCATGGTCGTCGGCGGACTTGACGAGTTCTTTCTCCCTCGCAATGTTAATTTTGGAGTTAATTTCGGTGATTTTTCCCACTATGGAGCCGCTGAGGCAAGATTCAGGCTGAACCGTGCTGATAACTTTGCTTTGATGTTTTGAGTGGGAAGCCAAATGGTCGACGTGTTCTTCGTGGAAATGATTTCTTAATGACTTCTTCATATGACCGTTTTCATCACCTGAGTCGATTGCGCTTTCCTCCAAAACCTTTGCTAAGCATTCAGAAAGCTCTCTTCCCCTTTGAAACACAAGAAAGTGTGCGGTATCTTGGCGCGGGGCGGCGTCATGATGATTGTGAAACTTTTGTTTGGATTTGTGAGACTTTGAGTTATGGTCAAGGGTGGGGAGGTGGAAATCGATAGACAAAGAAAGCGGCGCGTCATCATCCGGAGATCCATCTATGCCCAGGCCCGACGGAACAAAGTTCTTTATATGGCTGATGACATGGACCAAAGGGATCCGCATGACAACTTCGCGCTGCAGGTTTGTGTTTCGGAGCAGGAAAATAGCCTTGGATATGCTGGAGTGCCAGTGCCGAGCGGAGTAGACGCTATTTGTGTAAAAGCGGTAGGACTTATCAGAGCAGGTGATCTTGAACCAGACGCCGGACTGGACATTTTCTTCGTGGAAGTCGTCATCAACAATGCTGGAGCTATCTGAGATGACCTGGAACGCCAGCAGATCGACTGACGTAGGGACATGGGTGGGACTGTCAGAGGGACTAACGACGCCAGTAATACCACTTCCACCAATCGCAAGGCCAGTGCCAGAGCCAGCACTGGGGGAATCCAAGATCTCGCAGGAGACAGCTGTCCTGAGGTCGATGGTGCGCACGGGGAAGTAGACTTTGGTAGACGAAGTGTATATGCTCAAAGTCAGAAACTTCAAAACGGCCCAGAAGCGGTTCGTGTACACGGAAGAGAAAACAGACTCGCCATAATGGGCCAACTTGTGGCCTAAGGGTCCTGCGTGGAGAATGGACTCTGGCCCTGAGAGCTCTGTCTGGAAGAGGTTTCCCGGGACCAACGAGTAGAAGCATATAGCGTCCCGCGTTATGTACAAGTGCCCCTGGAGAAGTACGTCCTTGGCAAGCCACACGTCGAAGTGGTCGTGGAAGAGATTGTCGTCTGCAAGACCCAACGTTTCCTTGAGTTTGAGTGCAATGTGGTACTTCAACACGGCGGCCTTTGCTAACTCGTCCTGCGCTGCGCTGCCTGGCGCCGACGCATCGTACTGCTGCAACGCGCGGTCGCTAGGCGGCGGCACCTTGTAGTTAGCCAAGACAGAGTTCTCCCACGGCGTACGCTGCGCCTCGGGTGGCGGACAGTAGCCCTCCTGTGTGAGCGCCTTGGCCAAGATCTCGCTTGAATGCATGAGCCGCACTTCTGCGGTCGTAGTTTGGTGCGAGTGCGCAGCACCGCCCGCATCTGCGACTGAGTTGGCATCCGACGCCCGGCGCTGCTGCGCAAGCTCGACTGGCGGGCCAAACGCCCCAGGCCCGGGCTCAGCGTCTGCCAACGCGTCCGGCGCCGCGGCGCCGTCTGCGTAGCGGTGGTGGAGAATACTGCCGATAGCTTTGAGAGACGTGGGGCCGGCGCAAGCCAGCGCAGTTGCAAGCACGCTAAGGAGCAGGACCAGCCCATGGTGGTCGCTTAACGGGAGCGCAACGTCCTCGTCGTCGGCGCCCGCAGGATGTATGTGATCTTCGGTGTCGGGGCTATGCTTGTCGGCCAGTGTCGCTCTGAACGGCGGAAAAACGGCCAGCGACATCTTCTTGTAGAGCAGCGACAGGCGTGCGGGCGTGTCGCGGCGCTCTTCACGGCGGTCGTCGAGGCCAAGACGATCCATGGCCATCGCAAGGAGACGCGATGCACTCTTGATTTGTTCGTGCCAGTCGCTGCTGTCGCCGGCGGGCACGGGCGACGCCTCTGCTTCGCTCATTGTGGGGCTCTGTACTGACAGTATCTGCGGGTCCGGGCGTGTCATCCTAAAGCTTCCGGAACTTGAGGGAGAGGAGAGTTGTGTCCCTTTCTGAGTATATGTGGGTGGGTATTTGTGGGTGTTTTTTTTATATGGCCGTGATTTAGATGAGAGGGTGACGCCAGCTGGTTGTGAGCAGACGGCAATGCGAAGGAAAAACTGTCGTGTGACGTAAGGTCAGAAAGACAGATGGAGATATGGAGAGAGAGGAGGGGGGGGGGATAAAGAAAGCGATACCCAGAGTACGCACTATTGGGGTTGTATGCCAGAAAATTGCGTGAAAAGACTACCTGAGGAAAAATGAACCAATGGTGGTGGCGCGTTGGCTCAAGATTTGTATGGGTGAGTCTTTTAATGAAGAAAAATATGTGTTTTGAAGAATAAAAAAGCGGTAGTAGGCGGGAAGCAGTAAGTATGGCTGACCCCAGAAGGCGCGCAGATGATGGCTTGGGAGCGTGGGGAAGGATTCCGCGCGCCGGTTGCGAGATCCGCTTATGTGCAGCACCGCACATTAAGGTTGCATGGCCTGGAGGCATGGGAAGCAAGTGCTCATGCGGAGCCAGTGCGCATGGAAACCGGGAATAGGAGAGGCGGAAGGACAGTCAGAACGGACGGACAAAACAAAGAAATATGACGATCATGGAGGACTGCGGAGTACGAAGATCTGAGAAATGGAATTGGAATTGGAAATGGAAAGGGCGGTATAATTGGGAATAAAAATGAGATTGGATATGGAACGAGCCTCCAAACGGTTTTGTTTTTTGGCCCGAGGCTGGGGCAGCGCTGGCTAATTATGGCGGTGGGGGTTTTACGTGCTCATACGGGCACCAGAAGGCGTCGGCTCGGATCTTGCGGATGGCCATGCAGGCCGCAGATGCGCGCAAACTTACTTGCAGAGACAATCGAAGACCATGCGCTAACGTCCCCACCTACGATTCCAACGGGCATAGTCATATGTTCTTGGTTCCGAAACCCGGTGAGTTTTGCAGGATCGTGTTTTCTATACTTCCACTCTTGGTTGAGTGGCCTTTCCCTATACGATCCCGGGGTTTCAGGCAGTCTCTCAGGCAATGTCTTGGGTCCAGCAGAACCAAGCGGCGCAACAGAGCACCGGACGGCCTGTCGACGGACTCCAGCTTTTCTTCGGTATCCAGGGAGAAGGGAGGCAGAACCATATAAAACAGCGCAGAAAACGAGATGCAAAAAGAGGAATCGGTCCTGAAGCTTCCTGTACGTCCCGTAGCTAGACTCCACCAGACATCTTTTTCTCTTTTTCTCTTTTTCTCTTTTTCTCTTTCCCTTTCTCTATACGTCATCAGTAAACTCATCAGTCTTTAAAATCCGATTGAGCTTGCTCTGCGCGTTGCCAATGAGCTCGTCGAACGTGCCATCCTCTACCACATGTCCCAGCCCGTCCAACACAACTATACGCTCGCTGTTCTGGATGGTTGAGAGCCGATGCGCAATCAGAATGATCGTCACCCCCTCGCGCGTAAGCGCCGCCAAGTTCTTCATCACAAGCTCCTCCAGTCGCGAGTCGAGCGCCGACGTCGCCTCGTCCAAAATAAGAATCTCGGGCCGCTCGATCAACGTGCGCGCGAGCGAGATACGCTGCTTCTGCCCACCACTCAACTGCGCGCTGCCGCTAGCTGACGGGCCCACCTGGGTGTCCCACGCGTGCGGGAACGCCGTGATGAAACCGAGGCAGTTGCTGAGCCGCGCCGCATCTTCAATCTCCGCTAGCGTGCTCGCAGGCCGCCCGAAAGTAATGTTGTCGCGAATCGTGCCGCTAAAAAGCACGGGCTCCTGCTGCACGTAGCCCACGCGGCGGCGGAACGCGTTGGCGTTCATGTCGCGCACGCTGTGGCCGTTGACACGAATGTCGCCTCGGTCCGCGTCGTAGAAGCGCAAGAGCAACTGTGGCACCGTGGACTTGCCCAGCCCGCTCGGGCCCACCAAGCACACGTGCTCGCCGCGGCGCACTGTGAGGTTCAAGCGCGTGAAAACCGGCGCGTCGGGGCGCGACGGGTAAGCAAACGCCACCTCCTCAAACACAATGTCGCCGTGTAGATCGCGCGGCTTGGTGCCCACGGCCAATGGGATGCGCGGGTGTCGGTCGATGAGCTCAAACACGCGCTCGGCGGCGCCAACACCCTTCATAAGCTCCGTATAAAAGTTACCGAGCCCAAACACCGCGCTGCCGGTGTACACCGCGTACATCATGAAGCTGGAGAGATCGCCGACCGAAAGCTCACCCGCAGCAATGAGGCGCGAGCCTGCCCCTAGAAGTCCCACGATCATCGCGTTACCGAGAAGGCCGTTAATGCTGTAGTAGAGTGCGGTGGCACGGCCCTCGAGCATCAGCTGCGTATACACACCGCGAACTTCCGTGGAGTAGCTGTGCAACACGGCTCGCTGTTGCGCAAAGCTTTGGATCGTGCGCACGCCGTTGAGGCGCTCCTCCAGCACGCGGGCCAACGCGCCCAACGAGTCCTGGATCACGCGCGCGAGCCGCTTGATGCGGCGCCCGTAGACTGTCGACATCACAATAAGCGGTGGAAACACGAGCGTCATGCATAGCGTCAACTGCCACAGCACGTAGCACATCATCAGGATCCCGACCACGCCCAGGATGAGTGCACGCGCGCCGTCGCTGACGTTGCCGCTCATTGCCTTGCTGAGCACCTGCGTGTCGCTGGCAAGACGCAGAATGAGATCACCTGTGGTCTTGCCCGGCACGCCAGGCAGACCGTCAAAGAACGACGCGTCCTGCGCCAAGATCTTCGCAAACAACCGCGCCCGAAGACGCGCTACGAGCCGCTCACCGGCCACGCGGAGCAAGTAGATCCGCCCGTAGTTTGCCACTGCGCCTGCGACAAAGAGCGCCGCGAGCCCGGCGTAGAAATGCTCCTGAGAGAGTCCAAGCACCGTACCCGCACTTGGATCGGCGGCTTCGCCACCAGCATCTCCATCGTCAGAAGCACCGGCACTGGCACTGCCATGCGGCCGTGCCGCATCGATAATCTTGCCAATAACCATCGGAAGAAGCATCGTCACTGTGCTCGTGCACACGAGACAAAAGAGGGCCGCCGCGAGCGTCGGGTACTCCGGACGCGCTAAGCGGAAGAGCCGGCTGATCTCCGCCCACACAGACCTGGCGCTTCGTGCCGGATCCTTAGTGCTGCCAGCGCCCCGGGTACCGCCTGCCGCTGGCTCGTGGGAGGCCGTATGTCTGGCGGTATTGGGAACGGCTGTTTTGGCTGCCGAGCCGGCGGAACTGGCGCCATCAGAGCCTGGATGCACCGGCACAGAAGCGGCGGTCTTGGAATTCATCTGAAAGCCCGCGCCCGCTTTGGTGGGTGCGGGTCTGAGTCTTGTGGAGACACACGAAAAGGCTCGAGACAGAGTACCGGGGTAGTAATGGAGCAAGCTGTGGCGCACGAGTGCAGGGCCGCGGGCAGCAAGCTGTGCGCGTGGTACGGCACATCTATACGCTAGCTGTGCGGCGTATATGCGACATGCCAGAAACACGCCCATCATTGTGGTGTATTATTGGTAAAAGGCGAGAGGAAGCGGTTTACGTAGGATTCCTGTGAGCACACTGAGATTGGGTGTTGCGTTATGTGCAGGTGCGCAGGGCCACTTCCGTGGCAGCACCTTGATTTGAGGCTTGACGAAATTGGCCCGCGCTGCCAAACGCGCTTTACTTTTGGCGACGTTTAATTCTATCATTTTCTGCCTGAGGTTCCAATCGCGACAATTTTGGGTGGTTTCGCAATGGATGTGTTTTTGGTTTTTTAGCGTTCTTGATTGTTTTTTGTTTTTGTTTTTGTTTTTGTTTATATTGTTGTTTTCTATGTTTTTTATCAGCCATTGGACGCCACGGATGAAGACCCCAGCTTCCGGGCCAGCGTAACTGACCATTTTCGTTTGGAGATGTCCTGTGGTCTTTTCGTATATTTCCCAAGTCCTGATCGGGCACATATCGAGGCCTCGGGCTGTACTTGCCGGAAGCTCCTTAGCATTTGGCACAATGACTGACCCAACACCTTGTTCAAGAAAGATACTTCTCTTGTAGTTCGGACGACGCATCAAGAGATCCCTTAGGCCTGTGTGGGCGTGCGTGGTCCTCTTTCACAGCGAGGTCATGTCTCTCTGTGTCCGATATCCTCAGGCGTAGCCAAACCCAATGTGGCACCAGAACCGCCTGTGCCCATCCGCCAGCGAGTCTATGCCAGGCATGTGCATCCATAATGATGGGGCCCAGAGCTGCGCCATGGTTCTCAAAGTCGTGGAGCGTTTTGCCCACATCATCTCTGTGGTACCTTTCACAGTCACACAACGCCACAAACACCTTGCCGAGTACGCGGTCATTTGCCATTAGCGAATCTTTTCATCAGCCTTCGCGTTGGTTTGCTTCACATTGCTTCCTCACACTTTGGATAGGTAAGTGTCCATGCACCAGAAGCAACACGCGCATCTCCCACACATCCACCAGCCAGGGCAAGTCTGCCACCGATTTTGCCGGTCCCACTCCCTCCCGCATCCGACGCAATCCTTTGATGGCCGCGCCTCTCGCCTGTTCAAGCCCGTCTTGAGGATAGCGCCAACGGAAAACACCACTCATGGTCCGTACTCGCGGTCCAACTTCATGTTGTACTGCCTGTTTTTCTCGTTCACATACTGCTTGTCGGCGACACGGCCGGCTCTGCGCTTCCGCTTGCGGTCGCTGGCATCCTGGAGTGCTCGGACTAACGCGTCCACGTTTTCCACGGCAGGCTTGCCGTACAGCGCGGCCCCGCCCGCTTTGCTTTTTTCATACATCTCCATATCGATGGGCCGCCGCGCCGTCTCCTTGAGGTATGTAGCGTGCGCAAGTCCGGCGAAATCTTTGTATGCTGACCCGGCACCGGTGGCCTGGGGACGGTCGTACCTTGCCCATTCAGCCGCCGACCAGTCCATTGGGTCTTGCAGGAGGCCGCCCGCCAAAGAGTACTCTGGGTACGCCTGGTCTACATTCTTATTATTCCCGTCGTTCCCATTTTCATTCTCATTTCCGTCTTTGACGTTATTACTGTCGCTGTGATCCGCAAAATCCCGGTACTTTGCACACTCGGCACGGATGCGGCCTAGCGCAAGCACCCTCTCGTTCTTGAGAGTATCGAGCCGCTGTCTGAGCTCGGGAATGGTGGCCATCTATTGGAAATAAAGAAACAAATCGGTGGGCTGGGCCGAGCTGACGGTCCGACCCGCGAGAAGACGAGTACGAGCACATTGTGTGCAGAACTATTACTGGGGGTTTACCTCACCTGGATCCAGATAGCATTCCCGAGAAGTGACAGGCGGGAGTTTTCATTTCTTCTCATTTATTTTTTTTTTTGTTATCTTTTCATTTTTGATCCGTTTTCACTTTTGGTTTCTGATTCCCCTTTCGCTCGGCAAAGCCATGATACGGGCGGCGGGTCGGTTATAAGGTGCATGAAGAATATACGCTTACAGGACCTGCGGCTTCTGTCAATCACACTGGTCTGCGATGGCCCATACGGATCCCGCAATACTGAGGGGATCTCTACGTGCCGAAGCCGTCCGGAGAGTGGCTCGTTTTTTTGCGCAAAGCTGTGGCAGAACAGGCGTCTGCCCAGCACGCGTTACCGGTGCTAACGGTGGTTAATCTATTGACCTCTGATTACTTTGAGTGCCTCTTCAACATTATAAGCTGCATGAAACCCACGCA
>JAKTYP010000080.1:50371-128904 GCA_030561945.1 Metschnikowia krissii | reverse complement strand
ACCATTCTTTTATACTTCTTTATTTATACCGCTCAACCCGCCATATGTGATGTAGATACTGCCTGACAAAACGCACATCCCAAGGATATCAGACCAGCGCTTAAGGATTTTTTTTCCGGTTTTATGTATTCTGTATTCTGTGTTCTGTGTTCTGTGTTCTGTGTTCTGTGTTCTGTGTTCTGTGTTCTGTGTTCTGTTTTCTTTCTTTTTCTTCCAATTTATTCTTCATGTTGTGTTTGACTTCATGTCACAGGCTGGCCGTAGCACTCACAAAAGCAATAGCCGTCGACTACTCGCTCTCGTCGGCGTTCTCCTAATATCAGCCTACAACCGGTCGCCGTTTTCCTCGAGAATCTTATCGAGGCAGATCGCCAACTCTTTCTTGAGCCGTTCGTTCTTCTCGTCAAAAGCCAATCCCCGCTGATAGTCTGCACGCGCGTCTTCGTAGTTGGTAAGGAAGTAGTTTGCCACGCCGCGTCTCAAGAAGTTGTCGGGCGTGCACACCATCATGTTTAGCAACATATCTGCGTCGTTGTACGCCTTCAAGTACTCTTTGCACTTCAAGTATGCGTCCGCACGGCTCATGAGCAAAAGACTGACTTCCTGCAACGTGCCTTGAAATGCCTCGAACTTGCACCGGCGGTTGGCAATCTCAAGCGCTATACTAAACTGTTTGGCAGACTCAGTGAACTTGCCCTGGTTGAACAGTGCCACGCCGGACTCGTACAATTTTTTAATCATCTTCGACATGTCCTTGTTGAACGTTTCCGGTGAGGCCCGTGGGGGCACAGGTGCTGTTATGTTCATGAACTCTGCAATCAACGTATTGGTCTGGTCGATCTCGAGCTGGAGCTGAGACGTCACATGCTCGGGTGCCAGTGTGAACACCATGCCTTTTTTCTTGGCATCGTACTTAAGGTCGTAATCCATCCTCAGTGTGTCGTAAGTGCGGTGGAGGGTGTGGTTAGTGGTTTCTTAAAAGATCTTAGGTATTGTCAATAGACTGTTACTTAATGCGCTCGTGTTCATCGGTGTACGGGTGTATGCGCGGCCCTTGCTCGCTTGATCAGAGGTGCGGTGATCTTCCACCTGAGTTGAATCTGCTAGGGCACATCATATATTTTGGAAAATACCTTTTCCTTATATTCGAAACAAAAAATATGAAGAAAGCTTCCGAAAAAGAGAGTCAGTTGAAAGAAACTCGTCTTGTATAGCGCATGGCCCCTTTCGTGGAAGTATATATCACTTCCTTCTGTCTGAACAATAAAAGTGTCTCATTTCAATCTTCATAAGAAAGTGATGGAAACTCAATCTTGCACTAATAGACACTGCGCGCCGCACGCCAAAGACAAACACCCACTGTCTCTCATGGAACAAGAATAAAAAAATGACGCCACCGATCTAATATCCACTCTTACATTCAGCAAAAAATCAATGCCATCAATACGTACGCTTATTTCTGCATCCGCCGCGACAGCTGAACCAGCTGATTCGCATTCAGTCACGTGCTTCCGCGCGCGCCTCTTTTTGCACCCACCAGTGAATTTTGCACCCAAGTTTGACCAGTAGCAAAATTGACACCTTTATCCGGCCACTACATCAACGACATGATGACAGCGTTGGCCTCAGCATCTTCACAGTACTCTGATGGGTCAGAGTTTTCCATGTCAGAACTGTCTATGCTCGAGTTCGTGCGTGATCTCAACGGCCAAAGCGACAACAGATTCACCGTCAACCAGCTTCCTTTTGACCTTGATACCCCTGTGGCCCAGGCAAAAGATCGCTCTCTGTCTCCAGAAATTGACTTGATTCCTTCATACTTACTCACTCCGTCTTCCCAGTTGATCCCCACGGCCAGCAGTTCCTTATTTAACTATAGAACAGGCCGGAATTTTCGCAAGAAGCTCAGCTCGTTAAGCAGCACACTTTTCTCATCAAAAGCACCGCCTTCGGCAATACCTCGTGACATGCGAGATCTGGAAAAGTCTGCAGGAGAAATTCATGCTCAATCTTTCAAAGACGGGGCATCTGAGGGCACAAGAAAGAGAGGCTTTGTGTTTCCAGGAAGAGGAGAAACGTCAGGACACAAATTGAAGAAAGAGCATCAAAACAAACAGCCCTCCAAGCCAGGCTACAACTGGCTCACTATTGGGTCGTCACTTGAGCTAGCCAAACCAAATGCAGCGTTAGGTTCAGATCATCTGTTGCCTCTCAACATATCAGATCCGTTCTTATCAGATGAATTCGATGATTTTGCTGTGACTCCCACTCATCGGGAGAGTGGTGACGTCGACATTTCAAAAGTTTCCGAAAAATCAATGCAAGAAGACCAGGATACGCTCAGTAATAAAAAGCAACGTAAAATCCTGGATACTTTAAAAAAATCTCTCGAGAATTCCACAATTTTGTCAGAAAAGCCAATGCTTGATATGGAGACTAGAAATCAACAAAAGGACCTCACCTCAGAAAATCTCACCTTAAGTCCACAGAATCAACAGATACCTTCGGAGGGGAGACAAATCGAACAAGAAAAAAAGGAAGAATATGAGAAACCCCAACAGAACAATCACGATAAGAGAGAAATACGCAGGAAAGATATCGAGAAGATGTGCAAAAATGCAAAAGAAGACGACCCGAATAAAGTCGTACAGGAAAAAGGCTCTCTTCGGGCTACTAAAAGAGCTCAAGACGAGAAAAAAAGACCCGAAGAGTATGCCAAAAATATTTCAAAACTTGAAGCTGAGAGAATTCTTGCCAGGAATATTAAAACAAAGCATCCCGAACTGAGTCTTCTTGCCACTATCGATACCTCAGTAACAACAACCAAGGTTCCTAGAGCCAAGCCACCTTTGGCGATGATCAATGTCCCAAAAGCAGGAATCTCGAATGAAAATCACAGAAATATACCTCTGTACGACCCACAACCTGAGCCTGTTGGGAAAATGTCCAAGAAATCTTTGAAAAAGGCACTCAGGGAAGAGGCGAATAAAATGGCATCGGAACAAAAATCACTTAGGGAACATGCGGAGAAAATGTCAGACGAAAAAACAAACGATAGAGTAGCTGAGTTGCAATTCTCGCCATTTGTCTTGGCAGATCTTGCCGAGAAAACAAAACTGCCTGAATCCACGGCAAAGATGAAAACTCCAAAAAGTGTTTACCAACTTAAAGAAACGCCAAAAGATTCACTTGGATCGGCACAAGCAAAGCCGCCTGGCTCAACGCACTTTTCCCTGCGGAAACGAATCCCTGAAACTCTTAGGTCAGCCACACATAGTCTTTTGCCTATACATAGACTCGCGACATTCTTCAGTTCTTCTGATAGCCAGAGTCACTACAACACAGCGTCGGGGACAGCAGCATTTCTTCCCCGCCAGAGCGAGCAATCATGGCAAGAAAAACCAACAATACAAAGCCTCGGTGATCTTTTTGTCAAGCCAACAAAAACAGGTTCGTTTGACCAGGCAAGTCCATGGAGCCGCCCAGGTGAGACGTATAGCTTTGCGAAACGAGAGAACATGGAATCTCTGAAATGGCGGTCCAGACTCAAATTTGGCTTTTCTTCTGCAAAGGACTCGAAGGTGACAAAACCAAAGACTCCGGCAATAGAGCGAGATAGAAAAGGGATAGCAGTAGAAAAGAAAAAGCCAAAGAGCATTCTCAAGAGTACAGACCATCAAAATCCAGCCACAGGCTTGAGAAAAGGTGAGGATGGACCTGCGTCTGCCATAACATGCGCCCCCAAGAAACAGGCAAATGTTGCCCAGCGGAAAAAAAGTAAAGCCAAAAAAGGCTTGGGATTTTAGTGGGCTTACATGTTTCAAGCGAGACAGCCTGTAGGCGAACTAGCTAGAACTCACCCCACATTTCGAAACTCTTGTGCAGGTGCCTTCTTGGTCTATAGTTTGGTGGCCATACGAACTCTGCCTAGAAGCAGTCCACGGTATTGTAGATTGCAAGAGAGCATTGTTTATACCTATTTTCGCTGTATTGTTATAATTTTAAGTTTTCCCCCTTCTTATAGCGCTCTAGGTATACCGAGTCTCGTTTAGGGGCGTATTTAGGTACAGTTTTGCCATGTTGTGGAAGAAGTTTTCTCAGTCGTTGTGCTATAAATGACCCTCTATTTATAAGGAGTACCATTCATATAAATAAAAGGGAGGGAGAGACCGCATGAGGGAAAAAGCACGACTCGGTCGTGTCCCATCAGTCCCGAGGCAGCAGAAGAGAGCTGATACTTACATAGTTTTGCGGCATATATACGAAAAAAAGAATTAAAAACTTATAAATAAAAACTGAAGGAAACTGAAATTACGTCAATATACAATGAATTGGTGGTTCTACCCCCAAACGTATTCTTCGGACCTAGAGTAGAAACGCGTGTATGTTCCACAGAACAGGATTGAAGCATTTCCCACAAGTCTAGGCAGGCTGACTGGTTGCTAGGCAAATATTCGCTTTCCCCACAGTTCTGGGGAATCTGACCCCACAGAATCGTTGATGATACTAAACCAAAATCTTTACTGGTGCACGTTTTCCCAGTGTTTTCTTATCGAATAGATGTAGGTGTATGTTTGTCGGCAATCCCATCCCACGAGCGCACTGAAAATATCTAATAAAATCAAGCGTCACCATAACTGGCATCGTCAGAACCTCTCCGCGGAGTGCACTATCATCAAGCGCGAGCTTTGCAAGCCTCATTTTTAAACACATCCCAGGACAGAAACTATCGATCTGCCCCATGCTTCAAAAAGATGAAAAGAAAAAAAAAAACAAGATGAAGCGTATTCATAACCATACCTTTCAACGATGACAGCCACGCAAGGCCCCCTCGTGGTTGCGGGATCACGTGCACAGACCGCGCGGCACTAACTGAGTCATTGATGGGATCGCGACCGCTCATAACGGACGAGCCATACATTTGTAGGAGAGTTTTCTGTTTTCCCTACGACCTACACAAGCATTGTCTCAGCGGCTCAAAACCCCATCAACAATGTCATTCGATCTCTCTTCGTTGGTCAGACCCAATATCGCTCGGCTCCAGCCGTACCGCTGTGCCCGGGATGACTTCAAAGAAGGCATTCTTTTGGACGCCAACGAAAACACACATGGCCCGGCACTCAACGAAATCAGCCCCCTCGAGGCTGAGTTGCAGCTCAACCGGTACCCCGACCCCCACCAGAGGGCATTGAAGGAGCAGATCGTGGGGTTCCGCAACGGGCAAAACCCGCAGAACACACTCCCGCTCGTGCCGGAAAACTTGTGTCTCGGAGTAGGCTCCGACGAGAGCATCGACTTGCTATTGCGGTGTGTATGTGTGCCAGCAAAAGACAAGCTCTTGGTGTGCCCACCCACATACGGCATGTATTCGATCTGCGCGGCCGTGAATGACATTGAGTTGGTAAAGGTGCCGTTGGTTTCGCCTGGGTTCCAGCTCGACACGTCCGCGGTCTTACAGGCAGTGGCTGAGGACCCTGCCATCAAGTTGGTGTACCTCACATCGCCTGGAAATCCCACAGGTCAGTTGTTGAAGGTCAGCGAGATCCTAGCTCTCGTTTCCGAGGCACGTGCCTCGTGGAATGGACTTGTGGTGGTGGACGAGGCGTACATTGACTTTGCCTGCGCGGAGGACGGCGCCTCGCCCTCGGTGGCCACACTCGTGAACAAACACCCAAACCTTGTGGTGATGCAGACGTTGTCTAAATCATTTGGGCTTGCAGGAATTCGCTTGGGTGTCACGTACGCGTGCACGGACCTCTCCCGCTACTTGAACGCGATGAAGTACCCATACAACATCTCGTCATTGACCGCGGCCGTGGCCATGCGTGCCACGAACCCGGCCTCAGGCTTGCGTGTGATGGACGAGTACGTGGCTCTGATTGTGCGCGAACGGGCACGCTTGTTGCAGAGATTGCAGGCTCTCGACGGCGTGGGGCGCAATCTCGGCGGGCTCGACGCCAACTTTCTCTTGGTGGAGCTTCTTGCTAAGGACGGCACGCCCTCGAATGATGTGGCGCACACCGTGTACACGAAGCTAGCGGTCGAGAACGCCGTGGTCGTACGGTTCAGGGGCACCGAGCTCAACTGCACGGGCGCGTTGCGAATTTCCGTGGGAACGCAGGCTGAAAATGAAGTGCTCTGCGAAAAGTTTGCCCAGTGTCTTGAAGAGGCCCGGCAGTAGAGGCGTTTCAAAGACAGACCGGGCTTGCGGGCCTGTGGCGGTACTGCTAGAATCCGCAAGTATTGTGTTGTTATGCCAATTCTCGGGAGAGCTGCGCTGCAAGGGATCTTGGCGGCCAATATTTAGTCCTGGTATTTGCTGAAGGTTGCCGGTTGGACGAAGCTGGCCTGGACCATCGCTATGGGCACCACGAGCTTTTGAGTTTGTGTCAGGGCGTGCAGCATAAAAGAAAAGATTTCATTAAGTACAGACCGTTCTTGTGGATGCATGGCAGCATGAGCACCCGGCGTTCTGAAGACATGCATGCGTGCGTGTGTGCATTTGTCTGTTGATGAGCTGATATGGCGAATGGTTGTAGAGTACTCTCATCGGCTCGGTCCCTGAGAACAATTACCCAGATCAGCTTTATAATGTTACATGTACTAGGATATACGCATAATCGCTTCTGGATAGATAGAGGTATCAGAGAGAAATTCCATACACGTGCCGCTGTCTTTCGCATGAAAAGGGAAAACTGGTGCCACGTATATGTCCTAGTGTATTCTGCGTGAAGAAACTACTCAGTTGGACATACTCAGAGAGCATTCTTAGAGAGGATTTTCTGATCAGGCTACTGGTACTGGGGTGGGTATATTAAGATGGACTCGCAAAATGGGTCTATTCAGATAGACTTACGAATGTAAACGTAATCAGATCGAATTGCTCCGGTAGAACTGCCCGGGTATATATACTCAGAGATACACTGTCTGAGAAACACTGTCTGATAGATCCGCTTCGGTACACCTACTCATATGGCAATACTCAAAAAGACCTATTCGAATAGACATACTTTGATGAAATAGAGTAGATCGATCAACCAAGACATACCTACACAGATGGACCTGGATGGACCCCCTCCCAGGTGGACCAACTGCAATGGGCGCGGTCAGTAAGAAAAAAGAGGACATTGAAATATACTGGGGATGCACGGGTGCAGTTCTTCCACCACAGCTTTCAAAAAAGCTCAAAACGCACTCGCCAAAGCCTCCCCACACTCCTAGCACGATATCACACACACACCATTACCTTCCAGAGTATAGACATATATTTAAGGCCCCGCCTACGAGCGCTGCCAGCACTGACTACTTGCGCACGCTGGAATCCGGTCGGTACGCTAGGGTATAGTCCTGCACATACGGTCCCAAATTTTTCGCGCTAGAAACAAACCCTCTAATGCCCGGGTCTCAGTTCGAAGGCTTCACACTCCATCCTCCGAAAAAAAAACATCACCAAGCATGCCCAGACAGAACTTCGTTGGCTTGGTCGTGTCGCAGGGCAAGATGGCCAAGACGATCAAGGTGCGTGTGCAGACCAAGTCGTACAACAAGCGCGTGCACAAGGAGATCTTGAAGCGCAAGGACTACCTTGTACACGACGAAGGAGAGCTCTGTAAAGAGGGCGATCTTGTGCGGATCGAGGAGATCCCCAAGATCTCTGCGCGCAAGTACTTTGCGGTGGCAGAAATCAAGGTCAACAAGGGCTCGCAGTTCGAGTTATATGAAAGGCTAGCGAAGGAAAAGGTCGCTGCGGAAAACACACAGCGTATTGCCGACTTCTTGGCTCGCAGACAGCTGTATGAGGCCACAATCGCCAAGGTTGACGACTTGAAGATCTTGGACCGCGTGGCAAAGGCGTTTCAGGACGACCCCGCCGCAGACAAGGACGCGATTCTCGCCCAGATCGACGCAATCAAACAGAAGTACGGCATCGCGTCGTGGCCCACGTCAGAACCCGTCGTTGAACTCCATTTGAACGATGCTCAGCGCGACTTGTCGGTGATGGAGAACCGCTCTGCCAATATCACCGCCATTTTGGACCGGCTCTTGGCGCCTGAGCACACTCTGCTCCGTGAGCAGATGTTGCTTGACGCCACCAGCGGTAAGTACGGCGACGTGAACGCGCTCCAGCGGAACGTGCAGAAAAACATCTTGCGCAAGTATGTTTTGGACCCGCGCAACAGCGTGCCCAATGTTCTTTGAGCATCGCATCAACGTGTATATAGCATAAACTGACGAGGATAGAGATATCTGCTCGCTTGCTTCTGCTTGCTTGTTGTGTAGACCTTTGAACGCTATAAGGGAAAGGTGAGGCGGAGTTATGCTTTGTAGGGTTGGGCTGTACTTGTTTTGGCAAGCATGGTCTTTGGACCAATTAAGATTATCGCCTGCTGTTGCTGCCGAGTCTCAGGCTGACAGTAGCCATTGGATAGCACCATTGAAAACCAACGAAACAGCAGAGGAGGTCTGTACATTTGCTTGCTTTTAAAATAGCAAATAAAAGTTGTGGGCTAATTGGAAACCTGCAAAAATGTAGATAGCCGTCCAAACTGTCTGTGTCCACCACCTAGATGCCATGTCCCAAATAGAGGTTGTTTCTGGACCCTCTTCTGATCAGATTCCGCTATAAACGTCTTCTTGGAAGCATGTCACGTACTCAGAAGGAATATTTTTATCTAGCAGAAGTGTGCTTGGCCACGGGTCTGTATACTTGTTTTCTTTCTTTTCCAGACCGTGCCATTATTAGTTGCAATTCCGACATACAGAGTCTATTGCTTTATAGAATGATTATCACGGTTGTGTATGCTATATAAATATAAACTAGTTTCTTCGCCATCATTCCCCTCTTGCCTTAAGTTTTTTCAGAGATGGTGTGGTGGTAGGAGAAAGGAAGAAGAGGGTTCTTTTTAGTCTGTATTATGCCTTTAAGTCGGTGGTTAAAAGCTTGCTTGGGACTTCTGGCGTCTGCTGAAAATAAAAAGGCACTCATCTAGACAGTCTAATAGACCATGTCACGAGTCAAGAATACTTTACCTACAGATTTTCGGGCATATATTTGTTTTATATTACCTTCATTTCCCTTAGATATCCCTCTTTCAAATCTCTCCAGAGCCCCTGGATGCAAATCCCAAAGATAGGAAAGAAGATGAACCACATATCTCAAATGGGAGTTTCTAGCAGTGCAACTATGCAAGGATTCGCCAAGGCAATTTCAGCTTTTAAATTGCTGACTGACAACTGAGTGTTTCCTCGAGAAAGTTTGTGAGTTGGCTATCTATATAATTACATGATTTCAAATACTAGCCTTGGTAATCTATATAGAACATGTGGAGCAACTACAAAGTATCGAGAGCCAAATAGTATACACTATCTTTTCAGGTACTTGCTTGGATAAAGAAAACGCCGTTTTCATGCACAATTCATATCTCGCCCGCAACAGTCAAAAGTGTTTTTGGATACTTGTGAGCACAAATCATTGGCCAACGCGATAGTTTTCGAAAGTACTTGTGTTTCCAGCTCGTTGGCTAAACTTCAGAGTTTTACTAGGGTGTTTTTGTGCTTGTGTTACATAAACGACTCTCCCTATAAATATCCTGATTGACTTTGCCCAGTGACAAAATGAAGCACTGGTTTTCAATAAACACGTCGCCAAAATGAGTTCGAGTGCATGAAAGTTTGCATGTTTTTCTTTCATGAGTCGCATCAATTATTACTTCGTATAACGGCAAGAAATATCACGACTAATTATTTGTTAATATAAACCCGCCAGTCTTCTTTTTAGTAATAAGAATGAATGGGAGTTTTAATATTTCTGGTCAGTGACATGATTGGAAAAAGCCATGACGTATTCTTGATATGGTACATTGAGTATCTCCTTTTTTCTGAAGAGAACCTCCCGAAAATGAAACTCGATTTGCCGGTATCTGTCCTGACACACTCTTTTTGGTTCCAAACTATAGAAAAAGAATTTATATGTTTTTGGATCAAGCGCACCTTGGAACTATGTACATGTGCTCTACTACTTTGCAAGGTCTTCATGGAGAATTTGGGTACAGAAACCGGTTGCCGGGCGATACGATGGGGCTAAATTCCGAAACGGTGCATGGTAATCGATTTCTGCCCGGCTGTTATGTTTCTCCCCCGTGTAAACCAAGAAGAACCTGGTGGAAATGCCGCCACACTAATTTCTCATTCACACAACAGAGTATTGTTAATTGAATGTGGAAGTACCATTTTGGTAGATTTGATCGGTATGATATATCACACCTTCTCGGAACTGTACCCCAACAGTACTAAGCCTTTCATACCCAATACTTGTTCTGCATCTTTACAAAATTCAACCATCTTATTGTACACTTTACTCACGCATACTGTTTTGTATCATCGGCAACTGTCTACATGCAACTCACAACTCCTGGAAAGATACAATATGTACGGAATGCTCATGGTCTTTTTCATCGCACATATTGAATCTCCCTTAAGATTCTTAGAGTACTGATGCCAGCCCCTAAGGAATTAAGAAGTGGGTCCTTTTTCGAACCCTCGCCATTCAATTGAATTAACTATGACCAGCATTTTCGTTGCTCCGCATATTCCAACGCTGGAAACATTTTTTGATGAAATGGCCCATCCGTATTCCATCACCACAATTGCAGCTGTTCCTGCAACCTCTATCGAAATATGACAATGCAGGTCCGCGCATAAAGCTAGCGTGGCACTTCCACCTAAATTCATGTAATCATGCTACTACTTCATTTCCGCTCCAGATCTATAACTCTATTTTCAATCATACGTATTTTTCCAAAAGACTCCAGTTGTTCCAAGCTTTTGGGTCTCTAGCTACTCCCCCAATTCCCCAACCACCATAATTCCGCACAATCCTGGCACTGTTTGAAGTTTGGATATCTGGACCCACCAATCCTCATGAGTATTCCCACCAGCCGCCTACCAAAAAGCGGTACCCTAAAGCCTCCTCTTGTCTATACAACAATTTAAAGTTGTGATTGGTTTTTTTACAGCCTCGTCTCCGCACCGACATTGTCGCACGAATACTTGCCCACAAAAAAAAAGGCCTAAGAACATCCCACATACCCAATGCGCGTAATGTCTCGGTCCTCCGCGTCAGCGCTCATATATACAGCGCCGCGCCCAACGACCCCAATAAAAATGCTTCTCCACATATCAAACACACACACATAAGCGCCTTGTTATCTCTAGTGTTGTCCCATACATCGACACGCGCACTCAGCTGTCGATCTTTCCTCTACCCCCCCTTTGGGCAGCCCTCTTCATCCCTTGTGTTTTGAGCCGTGCACGTCCGAGTGACCTATGCCCTCACTATGGACGCCCTCAGACAGCATATAGCCGCCCTCAAAACGTGGATCGGCCCGCCGCAGCAGTTGGAAGATGCGCGGCCTGATAGCGAAGTCTTGCTCCGACACCGTGCTACGCTCCAGCCTCTCTTTCCTGCGCAATTCTTCGAGCACCTCGAGCGCCACGGTACTGCCAACATCCATGATCGCCGGCGCGCCCGGCTTGTGCTCGACCATGCACTTTCCGTGCCCACTTCTACGGTATGGAACCTTCATGTTCAACCTGGAGATACCCACTACGCTGCGTGGCTCGTGGTGTCGGCATACTGTCCCGTGGTGGCTGCGTGCCTCGCACCAGTCGGCAACTTAATCTCATTTGTCGCCCTTCTCGACCACTGGCAGACTGACTCGCTCACCGGCCGTGTGGTCACAGATGGCGAACCCGCACACGTACTCAACGTGTTCGGCTTTGTGCTTGGGATATTAGCTAACGGCGCGCTCGTGATGAACTTCTCAGGCCAGGCGCGCTATACTGTCGCGCAGGGCGTGCTGGTCTCTAGCTTCCTTGCTGCGGCAGGCTGCTTGCTTGCTGCCGTCATTGTGGCGGCTGTTCGTATCCGCAGCAATTCCCTCATGCCATCCGAGGGCCTCTGGCTCGCTGCCTTCACTATCGGCATCTACTTGCTCTGCGCAGGCGTGCTTGTCGTGAATGCAGCCGGCTATTGGCGCCATAAGTACCGCGCACGATTCAACTTGGAAAACAAACAGCGCCGCTTGATGGTCCATACCATCGCCTTTAGTGTTTGGCAGGCTGTGGGCACTGTCGTTATGGCGCACCTCATTGCTGACTTATCATACGGCTCTTCACTCTATTATTGTACGGTTTCCATGCTCACTATTGGCTTAGGTGACATCGTACCCATCACCGCTGGTGCCAAGGTGTATGCCCTATTCTTTTCCCTCGTCGGTGTGCTTATAATGGGGCTCATTGTCGCCGTAATCCGCCAAGTGATCCTCTCTGCAGCCACTCCGAGTCTTTTCTGGCATCACGTTGAGAAAAAGCGCCTCGCGTTATTGCGAGATGCAGATACTCATGCCGCCAGTTCTGGCGCACCCAAGCCGGCAACCACCCCAGAGGCCTTTGAGGTGATGCGCTCCATCCGTGCCAAGGTCGCCGCATCTCAAAAGCGCGTCGGCATGATCGCCACTGTCACAGTGTTCATACTGTTCTGGCTCCTCGGTGCGTTAGTGTTCTATGCATGCGAGCCCTGGAGCTACTTTAATGCTATCTATTTTTGCTTCCTTTGTCTTCTCACCATTGGTTACGGTGATTATCACCCAGAAAGTCCCTTCGGTAGAGTCTTCTTCGTCGTCTGGGCAATTGCTGCAGTGCCCTTAATGACCATTCTCATATCCAACTTGGGTGACACTCTCTTTGGAGTCTCCGATAAACTTGACCACGTTGGTGTGCGAGCCCTCAGCTTCAAAGCCTATAAGAACTTCTTTCTTCGCTGTATACGCCGCTCAGCCCCGGAGGATCGATCTGGGACAAGCACAGTGGCTTATTCTCAGACAAATCCAGAGGATCGTGCTGAGATAAGCACAGTGACACATGCACAGACAAACCCAGAAAATGACGGGCTGAACTTTCTGGAGTCCGCACTGCAAGTAAAGGAGCAGATAGTTTCACCATTAAACAACCAAAAGATAGATGTGCAATGTCTAGATGAGCAAATAAATCTCACGCTCGAGATTTCCGATCTGCTCAAACTTCTCAAGCAAATCATTGCAGATAAGTTTGATAACCCGGGAAAGAAGTATAGTTACGAAGACTGGATAGAGCATATGAGGTGCCTGGAGCACGCAAATCCAGAAGACACAGAGTTCTGGATTGGTGAACTGTCGCCGCTACGATTTCCTTTAGAAGAATCAAATTACCTATTGTTTAAGCTGCTTTTTAAAATTGATAGTGATATCCACAAATTGATGGCTGCACAAAGCAAGGTCCTGGGCGCAGACGAGTCTGCTACAATCAGGGACAGTATGAGTTTATCTCATAGAAAGGTACAACAACTAGATTTGTTTTAAAAAAACACCCGTTCTAATAGATCGTATGCTCTCCGTTGCATCATATTATTCAACAAAATGTTTGTCCAGTCCTAAAAATGGCCAAGTCTCTGGATAGCCACCGGTACCTAGTTTTTCCTAACGTAGCTGGATCAAAAGTGTGGTTCCAACTTTATCTTGTTGGAAACATTTGATGTGTGCCTCTAGGATTTCATCTCGTGTAAATCAAACACAAACAGCATACATGGACCGTGATCGCGGTCGCCATACATGGCTCAATAGATATATTTTCATCGAACGTGTGCAATGCATCTCTTATAGTAAATCACCAGTATATATTTATTTAAATAGATCTATCAGAATATAGATGGTCTATCGCATTATATGAGACGGTGACTTTCAGCCAAAAACTATGGCGGCGACGTGGGATTGAAGTTGATAATAAAGGAACGTGTATGCCTGACCAACAAGAGAAATGAAGACTTTCTCGAGAGAACACAAAAAAGTCCCAACACCAATGGAATGGCAGTTACATTTAGATGTAGCTCTTTGTATACGTGGGTGTTTATATTCCATCTAAAGAGAAAGTATCAGAAATTATTACAATATTCCACAATATCTATACTACTGTTTTTGCAAGAGCACTGATAAGGACGATGAGCACTTGAACGCAGGTCGCGAGATATCCCGCAACATAAAACCACCTGGACCTAAGCAGAATATCCAGAATTGAAACTAATGAGACCAAATAAATAAGAGTCCTATGTGAGTCACTTACAGAAAGCCTCAAATTAGGGCACTGTTAATCTGAACTACGGCGGCCTTTTTCACCTATGCCGAGATTGCCACACATGGTGAATTTCAATATATTATTCAAATAAATCCACAGGAGAATACATATACTGATACACGGGCTACTTGCCACTTTTTTTGGACCATGCGATAACGAAGCTAATATATAGAATTTTCCCGTGTATACAATATGCAAGCTAGTAACCATGAAGATGACATGAACAAGCACCTTTATCGGAGAGAAAGATCATAGGACGTGATATTCTCTCCAGACAACGAGTAACTCTGGTCATGATGAAGTCTTCCAAACACCAATTAACATCATTGTATTGGAACAGCGATTTCAGCCAAACACACCAAATAGAACACTGCAGTGTTTTGACTCATGACTCATGACACGTGGGGCGTATCACGCTATATGTATGGGAGGATCCGTGCCTTCTACAGAGATGTTCAAGTACAAACTGTAAGTATAATTCAATGGTGTACCCTAACCCCCGCCTTATTCCCCCATGTTCTGCTTCTAAATATATAAACCAAAAAACAGAGGCCATTATATCAGACCAACGACTCATAGTCAATTTCTCTGTCTGACCCCCCCCCCCCTTTTTCAAATACGCAAGCCACCGCGCAACCGCCGCAACTTTTCGTATCTATGCGCCGCGCGCCTCTCGCTCGCGGTTACCTGCCCGCTGGGGCGGCCGCGGAAAATGTCGCGTCGACCTCGCTCTTCCTTATCTCTGACCCCACAGTTGTGCTTGTCCAACGCTCTTTCTTCCATTGAAATCAACACAAGTGGTTGTGTTTTGCATGCAAAAGTGACTGCATCCATTGAGCTAGACACCATGCCACCAGCCGTATCCGTGGCTTCGGCACATGACCCCGTCGTGTGGCGAGTCTCCCGCTGGAA
The DNA here is from genome assembly GCA_030561945.1 of Metschnikowia krissii. Classification (NCBI taxonomy): domain Eukaryota; kingdom Fungi; phylum Ascomycota; class Pichiomycetes; order Serinales; family Metschnikowiaceae; genus Metschnikowia; species Metschnikowia krissii. Next base: position 113,826 of record JAKTYP010000080.1, on the reverse strand, counting down.
AGTCACGTTGACCCAGCTCCAGTATGTAACCTTCACCATCATAGGCGTGGCGCTTCTCTGGCCCTGGAACTGCTTTCTCAGTGCGTCCGCATACTACGGCGACCGCTTTCTGCACTCGCCTAGCTTGATGAAAATCTACTCCTCCTCGATGATGCTGGTGTCGACGGTGACGTCCACCACGTATAACTACTATCTTTCGCAAAAACAGACCGGCGTCGATTATAGGCAGCGGGTCAACACCGGCTTGGGCATCACCATTGCGGTGTTTGTCGTGATGGCGTTTTCGTGTGTTCTGGGCGTGTTCATACGCATGTCTGACGGCGTGTTCTTTGCCGGGCTCATGGGCATGGTTTTGGTAAGCTCCATGGCCACCTGCTTGGCCCAGAACGGGACCATGGCCACAGTCAATATCATGGGCCACATCTACACCAATGCAGTCATGGTCGGTCAGGCAATTGCCGGCATTCTCCCGTCGCTGGCGCTTATTGTGTCGATCCTAGTTGTGGGCAACAACGGCGATGGCAACAGCTCGCCCGAGAACGACCCGTATGTCGCCAAAAACTTTGGCTTATTTGTCTACTATATTACTGCAAGTTTAGTGTCGATGGCATCCATAGCTTTGTTGGCTCTTGTCAGTTGCCACAAGTCAGACTCTATGTATAGGGCCTTGACCGAGATAGTCTCTGCAGAAGAAGGCTTACCGCTTGAAGATGGTCAAGACGTTCCCATACAAACTACACACGTGCCGTTCTACGTGTTGTGGGGGAAGTTGAAGGCTATCGTGCTGACCATTTTTCTCACCTTTGCCGTCACACTCCTGTTTCCGGTATTTGCTCTGGTTGTCGAGTCCGTGCATGCCGAGTCACAATTCGTGCTTCTTCGGAAAAATATCTACATTCCGTTTGTTTACTTTGTATGGAACCTTGGTGATCTTGTGGGCCGTGTTCTCTGTGGCCGCGAGAAATCATCTGTCCTCATCAGGAACCCGAGAACCCTCGTCACTTACTCCGTGGGTAGGTTGGTATTCATCCCTTTGTTCCTCACGTGCAATATCCACCCACAGAGCCTGATGCCCATCATCTCGTCGGACATTTGGTACATTATGCTCCAGTTTGTTTTCGGGTTTTCCAACGGCCAGCTCATCACGTCTTGCTTCATGATGGTGGGTGACCATTGTGATACGTCTGAGGAAAAGGAGGCCGCTGGCGGGTTCACCTCCGTCTTTTTGAGTGTTGGACTTGCTGTGGGAAGCATTCTCAGTTACTTGTTGGTTTTGGTCGTTGACTGATGTGTACCGCTTCTCAGACTTTAAGCAGACTTATTCAACATACATAAATCCGAAACTAAGTAGATTATTCTTCGCACTTCGGAGAGGACTGCTCACCACGAGTAAGTAGCCCGGCTCACTACTTAATCTGAGGTATTGTCTTTTGCGTCAAAAAATACTTGCCTATATCATAGGTCCGAATATACCTACACATATATGTAGCATCGGAGCCAGAAACCCATTGATTCTTGACTTGATCTCAATTGCATACACTTGTTTTTTTTTTTTCTCTCTCGAACAACAGGTTCCCTCAACTATTGATGGATAACTTACTCTGTGAATGCAGTGAGCTGAATGTCGAAAATAAATGACTAAAAGCAAATCTCAATACCTGAATTTTCACACTAAATAGATGTGAGCTCTCTAAAGCTTCAAACAGTAATATACTTGAGCAGCGTCTTCTGGATTACGTGACGCTACGTGTTACTAAAAGACACTTCTCCTGTCGGATTAATGAGATAGAATGAAAATGAGAAACAAATTTAAAGAGGAACCAGAAACTTAATTAAAATTAATACTGCTTAGGCTAGTTGTTTTGTTACATTTCTCTTGGCTATTTGATGTTACAACCTTTGGATAATAAATAGAGCCAAATGTCATTCATTTATTGAAAACTTCTACTTTTAAGCTGACCTCTTTCTTATTGAGTTTAAAATATTTATCTGCGCGTATTAGTACTATAAAGAATTTCTTTTTCATAAATGAATTTCATACAAGGTTCTCTCATTTTGATGAGATGGTAATCATGATGATGCAAGCATATTTATTTTTGAAACAATCTACTCTCTAAGCTGTGTTTGATTTCGCCTACTCTCTTTATGGTCAAACTAGTTAACCTAGACCTACAGACAGACATACCAAAAAAAACACCGATTATAGCAATTTGATATCCATGCAAGGTGACATTAGTTTTCCCATATATTTCGTTATTTTTCCAAGAGGCAAGTAACTAGCACATTATATGGTATACTTGTGTTAATCATGAGTGTTTTTCGTGTAGAACTTTGATGCTGAAAGAAATTGCATCATCTGGAACCAATACGAAATCAGGCTCATGCAGTAATTGAATACATGCATATCTTTTGTATTATATAATATGTTCATATTTGCCCTAATATTGGCTTTTTTCTTCGATACCGGTCAAATTTCTACCAGAATATACTCAAGACTATTTGTTTCTCCGTCATCAGTGCAAGAAACTTACTTTCAGGAATAGACTCGACTGCTTTAAAGAATGATGATTGTATAATGTCTGTGACGTTTACCTATGGTTCGAGATGACATCCAGCTTCTGCTTTAGCCAGAATGAACATGGACGATGCATTTATGCCAACACTTAATGGGATTTGCGAAGACCAGAGGTCAAAATCTGCAACCAAAATCAGTGAACCAAAATCAGTGACTCTATCGAGTTGGGATATAGTGTTTGCTCACCAATTAACGGGTGGATTTTCAACGCACACTTTACTTATAAACAGATAATAGTGAAGTTTTCTTGCTTCCGAATCTTTCATCTCTTGGCACCAAGACCTGCTTCTGTTGAGCTCTTTTATATATCTTGGAATATTAAAATGCACTTTCGTACAGGCAAACTCAGAACCAGCATCATTTCTCATTGGTGAAAGATATTGCACGTTTTGCACGAAGTACGGACGTATACCTTCTTTTGATGTTTCCAGTGTCAGATCTTTCACAAGTCCCAAATGGTTAATAGCGTAATATCCACTTCATGCTACTGTACTTCCCAATTCCGAAGGCATGGTCAGTGTTGAGGTCACGTGCCAATCTCGACCACCAGCACTCAATAATGGTTTTGTTGCCTACTGGTTAGCTGGTTCTGCACATACCGTTAATATTTTATCTGGTACGTTTGAAAAGCCTCGTGTTTTTCGCAACCGGTCGCAGCACCGGCCATGACTCCACAAACCAACATCAACACACTCTTCCACCCAGACTTACTGGATAATCTCAACCTTCTTCATGTTTTGCTTACTTCCTAAATCCACAAAGTATAATATTAAAGGTTTTTCGGATCATATCAAAATAAAGAGAGAAAAAATAAATTGAATCTTCTAAGTGAACTATTGGCCACACCCAGCAGTCCAGGCTATGTATATCACGTGTTATAAGCCCCGACTGCCAACGCGCGCGACTGTAGAGAAGTAACTCCCAACCACTACTTTAACCGCCGTTATATTCCAGAAACCAGAGCAGAAGATCCATTCATATAAAAAAAACACCCTTTTTGTCTCACACAGCCACCCTCCCCAGCTTGGTTTTTGTCCCGGTAATTGACCATCTCAATTTCGAAAACCTGCTGAGACTTTTGACCCCGCTACCATCAGCACTTGTCACAAGAATATCTATAGCGCACATCCAACAGTCACGTAGGATGTCATTTTGGGCGGAAAACAAACACACATTCAAATCTGCCGGAGTCGCTACGGTGAAGGGAATCGGTTCAGGTACAAAAGCAATCTCAAAGGCCGGCTATAACACTTACAAAAATCGCGACGGCTCCAAGAAAGGGCTTTCTGCACCGGGCGAATCCAGCTCCGTGCCCCCGCCTTCGGGCCCAGTGGCACCGATCATGGACAAGGATAAATTGCACGCGTTGCCGCCGCCGCCAAAACGTACCGTGCCCACACACCCGGCACCGACGCGGGGCGAGGTCTCTGCATATCTGGGTGTGAAAAGCCAGGCCACAGCACACAACACCACACAGCCTGTGCCCCTGGGACACTCCATGGCTCTAGGAGTCCAAGCTCCAGAAACGCCGCCCGTAGAAATTCCAGGCGTCCTGTATCTCGAGCCTCCTCGGCAACCCTTACCCGGACGGCCCGTTCCCATGAATCCAGCTCAGAATGTTCCAGCAAACCCACTGCCAATTGCCTTGCGTCCACGCATGCCTATCCCTCAACCACCCCCTGAGTATGAGATGCCGACCGCCGCTGCTTCCCAAGAATCCGTACCTGTGGCTCAAACATGCAGTGTGTCACAGCCTGTCCCCGCACAAACACAATCGCCGCAACAAATAGCCCAGTTACATGGCCAGGATTCGGTGGGACAGCGCGTGTTCAAGCCCGCGCCCGACGCCTCGATGTATGCGCCGCCACCTATCCGTAAAAACAGAGGTGTTCCAGATCCTCCGACCGCTGGTCAAACGCCTACAACAAGCGCGCCTATCCCTTCATTGCCCCCTAGAGGTGGATCGACACAAGGAGTTCATGGCGACTCGCCTCCACCTTCCTATATGTCGGTCTCTGGGAAAAGTCCGGCTTCTCCGCAGACCGCTGCTTCCGGACGCAACAGTCACGGTTCAGGCAGCCATCCGCCAAGGGCTCCAGTTCGTTTCGTGGATATTGACGTGTCCAAACTCGGGCCGCCGCCACCTAGAAGAATCGGCACTATAGACCGACCTGCCTCTAATCACGTGCATGATGTATCTTATGCTCCTTCTCCTATTCCTGTTCCTGTTCAAGCTCCTGCTTCAGTACAGGCTTCTGTTCCTCTTCAAGCTCCTGTTCCTGTTCAAGCTCCTGCTTCAGTACAGGCTCCTGATTCTGTTCAAGCTCCTGTTCCTGTTCAAGCTCCTGTCCCTGTTCAATCTCTTGCTCATGCTCCTGCTCCGGTCCCCGTGAGTCAAACCAATATGTCCCCACCTTTAAAGCCCACGGCAGCTTTTTCGGCAGCATCCAACATCTCGCTGGCATCACATACTACTGATCGTTTTGATAAAGCCAAGAAAATCCCGCCTCCAAAACCTGCAAAACTCCGAAAAGAAGTGACACAGTCAAGCGTTCCGCTGTCTGCTTCTCAACTGGACATACTTCCTCAAACCACGCCTCAATTCATTCACGAACCGTTTAAGGAATTGGAGCACGTTTCAGCTCCCTCCATTCCTATCGCGCCCAATTTCGCCGCGGAGATAGCAAAATTGAAGATGCAAAAGTTACAGAGCCCTTCGCCGCAAAACACAGGCACTCATTCAAAACCTCCTCGGCCGATGAAGCCTCAGAATCTTGAACTGTCCCAACAATATAAAGCTTTGTCAAGTCTGATGGTCTCACAGGATACGAATTCTGATCATAAACCAAAACCTCAAAGACCTCCAAAACCTAGTAAACCTATGTCATTTGCGTCTGTTTCAGTTGGTGCAGCTCCTATTTTCAAGACCTCTGAAGAATCAGAGCCCACCCCACATGTGACACCTTTCAAGCCCCAGCATTCCGGAAATCAACAAGGTTCAACAAACCACATATCCGAGTTCCAACATCCTATCCAAAGTCAAATTAATCAAGACTACAAAGTCAAATTATGTAGTGCTTTGGGCTCGGGAGATGAGGCCACGTACAAGGAGAATATTTCTAAGCCTCCTGTTCATTCAGGGTCTGAAAACCACTCCTCTACTAGCCATGATATACCTGGATTAAAAGTTCCCATGAAAGTTCAATTAAATCACATTCAGGAGGACTTTCTGAGTCCTAGGAATGATCGCTTGATGCCACCTCCCGCTCCACCATCCAGAAACACAAATGTTAAATCGAATCCTTCTTCTACGGCGTCTATTTCACCACCTCCCCCACCACCTCCTCCGGCGAGAAACTATGTTAGGACACCAGTTCCTATACCACAAGAGTCGATCGTGAGACCAGAAGTGGATTTGGAACTCTCGACCGGGTGGTATGCCAACATGACGTCCCCCCTTGTGCTTCCTTCTGCCCTTGCTGGTCTTAACTACTCCTCGAGCTACCTGAACATTACCAAGACGTTTCCGGGTGGCGTCACACAAGAGCACACCCGGTCTTTAGAAGTGAGGTTTAAGGATTTGTCAAAGGTGGCGTATAACATAAAATGGGTTGATAATCGTTATAAAGATGCGGTTGGGGATATTGTTAAATATGTTCCTTCACCCATAAAAAACAACTGTCCCTCTAAGAAACAACTAGTGGAGTACAGTGAGCACTTTGGAGCATATGTCACTTCTTGGTCCTTGCATAAAGAAGGCCAGAAAGTCGGAACCGGCGAATGTTGGGATCTTGCCAAAGAAGCGCTTGCCAAAGGTTGTGGCAAACATGCATTTGTGTCTGAATATTATCATCACGGCTACCCTATTCTTGAGCTAATCGGCACAACATCAGGAAAGTCGGTGTCGAAAGGTCCCGAAGATGAGATTAGGCCAGGGGACATTTTGCAATTCACACTGGCCACTTTCTTCAACAAGGCTACAGGCGTCACCCAATCCGTAGGCAGTCCACATCATACAGCGATAGTGTTTGAAAAAGCAAACGACATTTTGTTAGTGGTGGAGCAAAATGTGCAGGGTGTGAAAAGTGTGAGAAAAGGAGAATACATCTTGAGCAATATGACAGGTGGTTCTGTCACAGTATATAGGCCAGTACCAGCTACCTGGGCCGAGTAATACTCCTTATTTGCCTACGTCGCTTTTTTAAGCTGCTTGAAATATAGTTTGTTGTTGTTGTTGTTGTTGTTTTCATTCACTGGTGACAGGAATTATTTTCAAAGCCAGAAGGTATTCGAAGAAAACCAATTAGCCCGGCTTTGAAAATGATACATGTGCAGGAAGGTGTGGTTTGGCATACACTGGCAACGCGGCACGCTCCTGGGATGAGATGAGCTAGATTCCCACCAGCATTGGCGTTTGAAGTTATCTTGGTTACAGTGATGAGTGAAAACAAGATGCAAGCGCCAGCATTGTCAACGCCGCAGGATGATTCTGCTTTTACATATGCAAAAGTGAATGCTACAGAGATTAGACGATCACATTTACAGCTCGCCGAAGGCGATGACTATGTTAGCAAACTTTACGAATACTACAGCCTCGACAAACTTGCTGATGTTTTAGAGGAGACCATGTATGTTAATGGAACAGCTGAGAGAAAGTACAAGAGAGTTACTCTTCAGTTCCCCGACGGGTTGATCTGTGATTCTGCCATGATCGTCCAAGAGCTCCAGAAAAAGCTCAAGTTGACTAGTCAAGACACAAACAATCAAGATGTGGAAGGCTTCTGTTCGGAACGGAAGGAAGCAGCGACACAAAGCGGTGAAGTGGGAAAATGTACGCACCAATGTATGGGCAAAGGCTCGTGCGGCCCAAGTGACGCAGACGCCATCCAAAAATTGTGGATTTTGGCAGACACTTCGTACTCTGCATGTTGTATTGATGAAGTGGCAGCTAAGCACGTGAACGCTGACTTGGTTGTGCACTTTGGTGATGCGTGTCTCAACCCCGTGTCATCTTTGCCGTCGGTCTACGTATTCGGGAAACCGCAGCTTGATGTGAACCAGCTAGTCAGTGAGTTCAAGGCCCGATACCCATTGCTGATTTACACGGGCCAAAAAGTGGTGGTCATGGCTGATGCTCCACATACACACCTTCTCGGCGTATTGGCGGAAAAGCTCTGTGGATACGATGTGGTTGTCGCCGATTTACACCTTTCGAATGAGAACTCCCGGATTATCGGGTACCTGCCGCAGGCGTGTGCCGCAAGCGACCTCCGTGCCCTTGGAAGAGTGTTCAGGGGTCTCGAGGTAGAGGAAAACAACGACACGGCACTTGGAGAGTGCGAGCTATTCCACATTGGGCTTCCTGAGGCGCCACGGCTTCTCCAGTTGACGACACAGTTCCAGTCTGTGAGTATTTTCCACGACAATCATGTGTCGCAGGGCCCGTTTCCCAACTTGATGCGCCGGTACCGGTACATGCACATGGCACGAGCTGCTGGCACGATAGGCATTCTTGTAAACACACTCTCGCTTGCGAATACCAAGGTATTGATCAATAGACTCACCAAGAGCATCCGAGACGCCGGAAAGAAACATTACATTTTTGTGGTGGGAAAACCCAACGTGGCGAAACTTGCGAACTTCGAGGCTGTGGATATGTGGTGTGTGCTTGGGTGTGACCACCAAGGCATTATTCTAGACCAGACCAGCGAGTACTTCAAGCCGATCGTGACGCCCTACGAGCTAGTCCTTGCCATTGGTGACGACTTCAGCTGGACGGGCAAATGGGTCACGGATTTCAGAAACGTGTTAGCGGAGATGGGCGAAGACGCGCAGCAAGATGCTCCACAAGATGCTCCACAAGGTGCTACACAAGGTGCTACACAAGATGCGCCTGAATACCAGAGCGATGAGGAACCCGAGTTCAATCCAGTCACAGGACAGTACACAAGCACAGCTCGCCCCTTGCGGAGGCTCCAGCACCTACGCGTAACGATGAACGATACTGAGGATTCAGAGCCCGAGACCGGCGGCCAAGAGGTCGGGGCCGGGGCCGGCACGATGGTGAAGAAACTCTCTGGCGCAGTGGCCCTCCGCAACACTGTGTCCACGTCGGCAGCACATCTCCAAACGAGACAATGGACCGGTTTGGGAAGCGACTGGACGACTGATGCCGATACAGAGGGCGCTGTCGTTGAGGAAGGTACTCGAGGTATTGCCCGTGGCTACGCGTTCGATGTCGCGAACCAAAATTGAGGCAGCAGTCTGCAACCTGCTCGGTGTTTCTCTATTGTTTTTCGTTCCAACGGACACTTGTGGACGCCATGTTCATATATTTTCCGCAAGGTTTGCACAGTCATCCTCTTCGTGCCTCTATCCTCCCATGATATTACCCTTCCATGCCCTCATGCTCCCACCTTGAGGACTGCTTAGCCATATCACCTTCGGATAGAACCTGTACAGAGAGTCCCATCGCGCGCCAGTTTTGACGCAGGCACTGTGCTGACATCATCGCGTCTTAAGTGCACCTCTGCGTTCAACGTGGTACATCAGAACATTGTGGGTGCATTGAACCTAGACCCTGATCAATACCCATTCGGCTCCAACATATGTCTACCCCCTACCCGAATACCGTGGACTCTCTAGTCGATGTGCTCTTAAAGTTCCGTGTCGGGTTCGCCGTGGCGCTATGCGCACTATGGTATGTGACCAAATTATAGCCTATGATGAGAGCTGGTCAATGTTTCGGGCCCCAGGTACTAACAGAAAGTATCCACGGCTTTTCACAATGGGCGGGTGTCTTTTGCGGTGTGGTCTACCTAAGTATTGAGTTGTTTGCGCTCGTGAACAAAATATCAAAACTTCCAGTGATGCCGCTTCCACCCATGGGCCCTAACGACGTGGCGCTCGTCACTGGCGGGCTGCGTGGGCTCGGGCTCGAAATTGTCAAGCTCTTGGTGGATAAATATGGCCTTCTGCGTGTGTTTGTATTGGACACAGCGGAACCTAGTGCGGTGCTTGGCGATGCCGTGTTTTTTATCCGCTGCGACTTGACGTCGAAACCGGCTGTGGACTCAGCATTGGCCGAAATTGCCGCAACGTGTAGAGCGCAGAGCTGCCCACTTAGCGTAGTGGTCAACAACGCGGGCGTCCGGACGGACGGCGCTCTCCTCAACACGAGTGAGGAGTCCATCCAAGCTTTGTTTGCCGTCAACACATTTGCACCCGTGGAGATCTTGCAGCGTATCGTTGGCCAGCATGTAGCTTCACATGCCCATCACAGACTTTCGATTGTTACGATCTCGTCGGTACTCGGAGCCATGGGCCCACGAAACCTCCTGGTGTATTCGGCGTCCAAGGCCGCCTTGTCGCAGTTCCACGAGGTGCTTGCGCGCGAGATGCTGCCATATCCTTCAGTGAGAATGCTCTTGGTGATACCGGGTCAGTTGAGCACGGCGATGTTCGGCGATATCGAGCCAAGCCGTGCCTTTGTTGCTCCTGTCGTCAACCACGTGGCCCTTGCGACCGCGATCTTGGAGCGCGTCGATCGAGGAGAGGAGGGCGTTTTGTGTGAGCCATTCTACGCCAATTTTGTTTATTTGTTGAAATCGCTTCCATGGAGTCTTCAGAAATTGGCGCGGGACTTCTCGCAGATGGACGAAAAAGTCAAGGATAAAGCTAAGGACTAGGGCTGGGGATGAGTATAGGACCCCAAGTTCACACGTCCCTCCCCCTCTCTCTCTCTCTCTCTCGACAAAGCGGCGCCATGTCTTACTGAGAGCAGACCATGTAAATGAACGCTTTGCTAAATGATACTATATTTATATTTATATATATATATATATATATATATCCCATATACGTGGACACGACCCAAGGACGCATCATGCCTCACACAATCACTGCTTCTTCTTATCCAAGAGAGATTTGAAGATCTGCTTGGTTTTTTCATGGTTCAAGAAACCAAACCCGTCGAATATCTTCGGAAACGGAATGCTCTCGCTGATGGGAGAGGCGAAATTGTCGTTGACCACCAACCGGACCTCATAGATAGGATCAAACGGCGCTGCCAGCGTAAACACAGAGACCTTCTGCCCATCACTCACACCCACGTACTTATTATCTTTGTACTTCCTGCCGTTGGTGAGATAGTACATCACCAACGAAATGACTCCGTACACCACAACCAAGGCCATTATTACATAGTAGCTTTCGCTGAAGTTCATCTTTTTTTCCATGTAGTATAGCACACCGGCAATCGCGACCGTGGCGAGGCCGAGCGCCAGCTTGATGTCGCTAAGTGTAAAAGACTGATCGAAGCCCAACTCCAGAAAGAGTTCGGGGAGCGCCTCGTCTACGGCTAGGCGTAATTCCGCCACAGAGCTTCAAGGTGTTAGTCTTTTTTGACAGGGACAGGAAACGGCACGACAGCGGTCTAGACCCGCGGACACCCAACATACTTTAAATTCACTGGCTTGCCCATGGTGATTATGGAATCGGTTATACGTGGTGTTGCGCGTAGTGTTGCGGTGATACTCTAGTGGTAAGCGCGCCAGCGCACTGCGCGACATGACAATTATTAGGATTGGTAGGGTTGTTAGGATTAGCACGATTAACAAGATTAGTAAGATTGGTAGGGTTGTCAAGGTTGTTAGAATTTTCAGAATTAACAGGATTGATGAGATTAGTAGAATTAATGGGATCCGTAAGTGTGTGGAATAAGCACACTGGCAATTGTTCGAGCCGCCGTTATTCTACGCACGGTCACTACATGCACAAGAATTGTTACCTGGTATATATCGGGTTGGCCTGTAAACCCTGTTTTCTCCTGCGTCGCCAATGGTTGGGATATAGAATAGTATGTGCCAGTGTCCGTGTCCGTGTTCCCGGAGACGAAGGCTGCCGTCATGACGATAGCAAGACGTATTTCTTCTTTTTCTTTTTTTGCTGTTGCTTACTGCCGCTGAGATTCGCCGCCTCGTGCCGAGCGATTTCTACCCGGGCCCTACGGAGCATTTCCTCTGCGTCCCACGAGCCATCCTCGTCCTCGCTTACATCCTCGGCCTTGGGAATCGGCAAGCCCCATACGGACTTCTGGAGCTGCAGTGCTCCCCCTGGACCATTAGCACGATTGGCACTACTGGCACCACCAATGGCTTCGTCGTGAGATATTTCTGTGCTGCTGCCGTCCGAGTCCGGCACCACAGGATCTCCTGATAGAGGCGGGAGCAGGCAGGGGTCGGCGATGGACAAGTCCCGCAATAGCACGGCGTCAACAGACACGTCAACAGACGCCCCGCCATTCTCCCGTTGTATGTACTCGCGGACCCTCTGCTCCAGCTCGTGTATAGCGCGGCGCCGAGCAGACTCCTCCTTCTGGCGTTTTCTCGCAGATAGCTTGCTGCGCTTCTGGAGACTGTCGTGGAAAGAGGCCCACAGGTCCCGCGACACGTACTCGTTGTTATGCCAGCTGCACTCCAAAAACCCAAGCGATGTGCCCAGGGGCAAATGCAGGAGGTATTTGTACTTGGATGCGGCGGTGTCTACGTCTAGCTCATCGAACCGGATGTTCTCCACTGTAGCGATCACCGAATCCGGTAGCTGCGCGTAGTCCAGATTGAAGCTGGTGCGCAACACCTTCATGTCAAGCGGCGCAAGCACGTACGTGGCTGCGGCCTTGAAACCAGTCTGGTAATAGTAGAACGTCTGTTGCAGGGTTGGCAGTATCGCCAGAGGCGGCAGTACGGGCGGGGCGCCCGTGGCCATACCACAGGTGCCAGTAGAGAACCGCGTAGCCCATTCTTGCACGTCGTGATCGATAGCCCGGAGCGCTAGCTCGTAGAACCGACCTTCGTCGTGGTACACCACCTGGTCGTGCGCGCGGGCCTGGAGCAAGTCGGCCTTCTCCTGGTCGTACATCAGCTTCAAGTAGGCGAAGTCGCCCTTGAAGAAGCGCAGGCACAGGCGCAAGTCCGGCAGCTCCAGCAGGGCCCATGGAAACGCATTGCCACGCGCGGCGGCGTCGCGCCAGCGCGGGAGCGGCACGATGCTGTCCGCGGCCCGCGTCATGAGGGTCAACACTACCTCGTCGCCGACCTTGGGCACCTCGAAACGCTCGTCCACGTGGTCGATCTGCACAGGCTTGACGTCGCGCGTGCGGATGATCGAGCCACAGAGGGGACAGTTATTGTACCTCTCGATCACCGCGTTGCTTTCCTTCTTCATGCTTGGTGGCACCTCGCTATCCAACAACGAGAGGAGACATGGAAGACACAAGATGTGACCGCACGTCGTCACCATTCGCGGCGCCACCAACTCCTCGGAAAGACAGATGGGGCACGCGTTACCTTTGGGCACTATAATCTGCAAGATGTCCTGCGTGTCTACGGGCACGTTCGGATCAAGCCGCTGTGCCGTGTACGGCTGGCGGTGGTCCACGACAAACTTATAGTTCACGTTTATGAACCGCATACCGTGCAAGTGGAGCTTCTTTTTGGCGCCCCGCTGCTGGCTTGCCACCATCACGTTTCGACGTGGCCGCGCGTAGTTCTGGTGGTACTCTTCCAGGTCTCGGTACAGCAGAAACTCCAAGAGATGATTGATGGAGATGTGCTTTTTGCGCGTACCCCCACCGGTGTACTTGTTATTCGTCTTCGCTTGCCGCTCGAGGTGCTCCAAGAAGTCATCCTGCCGGTTGGTTTGCGGATGTGATTTCCGTGACCTGGGCCCGGCGCGGCGTGTCCCTTCGGGTTTATTGTTGCTCATGCTTGACCAGAAACCAGGACCATATTGTTGCGGAGATGCCTCCGGTCTAAGCGAATGTTTCCGCTCGAGCGTGTCCCAAAGACGAAAAGTAAAAGGAGATGGTTGCTCAAAATTTTGTCAGGACCTTGTTTGTAATTGTTGGTTCTGACACGGACTTCTACTTTTGAGAGGGGAAACGGCGCTTTGAAGTATGCGTTTGGAGAAAGTTTAGATGAGACATTCTAATGGCAAGCACCCAGCACATTTTATAAAGGCAAGCACATGCAGGCGCGCGGTAGTGCAGACAGGCCTGACTCAAAAAAGTAGCCGGTACCCGATCGCGAAGCACCTTGGAGTCTAACCGCGAGCCTCGTGGTTTAGGTGTTTTTAATTTAAGTTTCTCCTTTCACGGCTCGTTCTTCTTCAAAACTGATGTTCGGTAGACATCCTTGTTGTTCCTCTAGCATTTTTGATGCAAACCAACAAATCAACAAGGTGGCCAATCACCAAATTGCCATATCACCAACTTGTCAAATCACCAAAAGTATATAACCAACAGACCTGGTCTGCCGCACCCGCAGACCATCCTCCTAGAAAATATTCAGTCACGTGAGCCTAACAACGGGAGCCCGCGGCTTAGGCGATCTTCATATACTACACGCAATCACTTGATGCTGCGCCAGGGTTGGGTTTTTTTTTAAAAATTTACTCTTCACTAGAGCACCAAAGCCGTTCCTTGTCAAAAGTACACAGAAAAAAATCAGCAAAGCACATCCGGATCTTAATCTTACAAAGCCGTTCGCTGCAACATCACATGTCGCAAATGTCGTCAAGACACTCAAGGTTATCCACAGATACCCTTCCCTCCCAGCCCCCGGCATACGAGGACGGACAATCGTATGCTTTGGGTGGGCCCGACCATTTAGATACGCCGGCCATAGAGCAATTTGAAATCGATGAGGAACAAGTCTACGAGCCCGCAAAAAGAGGCCCCTTGCTCCAAAGACTTGGCTTCCTGTCCAAGCGACTCGTCCGTACCTTTAAGGAACGCGTCGTGGCGCCACTCGCCTACATGCTAACTCCGATGCATGAGGCCTTCAGCTTTCTCGCTTTGCGCTATGAGCAAGGTATTCTTAAGTTGGGCAACCCTTTGGTTGTGAAACGGCTTCTCTATGTATTCACCGTCGTTATTCTCATGTACACGATTCCCACAAACAACCATTCCGATGGCGTCAATGGCTCAAGCGGCGGGTCATTTTCCAGTGGCAAGTTCTACGACGTCGATAAGCTCGGTGATACGCTCAAGCTGTTCATCGAGGAGAAAACCCTCAAGGAAAACATAGAGTACTTGTCTTCCATGCCCCACTTGGCTGGTTCCACTGGTGACTTGGCTTTGGCAAGATATGTCGAGAGTTACTTCTCGTATAACGGTATCAGCAATATCGACTTCCATGAGCTAGACAGCTTCCTCAACTTCCCAAAGCATGACGGCACCTACTTAAAGCTCGCCGATGATTCATTCGAGGCAACTCTTTATGAAAATTCCGGCGACAACATGCAAGAATGGGCGTTCAATCCAAACTCCCCTTCATCCGATGGCGAAATCCACGCCCCTTATCTATATGCAGGTTATGGTTCCCCGTCTGATTTCGCCCAACTTCTCGATGCGGGCTTGGAATTAAAAAATACTGTTCTCTTGGTCAAGTATGGTGGTGCCGTGCACGAAGGAAACAAAGTCGCACAAGCCCACAAGCTTGGGGTGAAGGCAGTCGTCTTCATCACCCCTCCCATCCACTGGGCAGACTCTGATCATGATGACGTCATTCAGAAAATCAATGTGGGGCTTCTTAGAATCAGTCCCGGCGACGTGCTCTCTCCAGGTTGGTCTTCTCACGATGGAAATTCTGCGAAGTTGACCTGGGATAAATCTGCAGTGACTGCTAAAATCCCATGTATTCCTATATCGCACAAAGACGGACAAAAATTCCTCCACAACTTAGGCTCTCAAGGTGTTCAGTTCAAGGATGGTTCCTGGTCAGGCGTTAAAGATTCCAACACCAAAGTTAGACTTCGTGTCAGTCAAGAAGAGAGATCAACTCATCTGATTTGGAATGTCGTTGGCTCCATTTCTGGCAGGGAGCAATCTGATAGGGCTGTCATCTTTGGCGCCCCAAGAGACTCTGTCGGGTATGGTGCTTCCACTGCTGCAAGCTCTACTGCAGTTTTACTCGAACTTGTCAAAGCTTTTACTTCTTTGCAAAGGAGATACAACTGGACTCCCGCCAGGACCATTGTGTTCGTTTCCTTTGATGCCAGCGAGTACAACTTGGCTGGTTCGGCCGAATGGGTTGAAAGCAAAAAAAAGAAGCTACAGGAAGAAGGGTACACCTATATCGAGGTGAGTGATATCCAAGTTGGCGATATTTTAAGTGTAACTGCAAACCCTTTGTTGCATGATCTCGTCAAAGATGAATTGAGGAGGGTGGAATGGGCTGTTTCTGAAGCGCAGCAGAATCCAAAGACGCTTTATGATCTTTACAAAGAGCAACATGGTGGTGATGATAAATTTTCCAACAACTTTCTAGAGACGAAGGATTACCTCCCATTTATCAATTACATGAATGTTCCCTCATTGGATATTGGATTTCGTGCTGAGGAGTCAACCATCCCAAAACATTCCTGTTTAGACTCATTTTCTAATTTCAACATGGAAAAAGATTCTTCGATGCTGCATCATATGGCGATTGTGGAGCTCCTTGCTAGAATTGGCTTGCGTCTAGCTGAAGAGCCTTTGATTCCATTTCATTTTGGTTCCTTGACAGATGCTTTGAGAAGTTCCAAGACCGATTTAGAAAAATTTGTCAATGATGTCATTGCGGGTCAGAATTCGGATGTTGTTCCTCAAATGCACTACGATTCATTGCGTCGTGGTCTTGATCGTCTTTCTGAAGGGGCCATTATGATTGATGGCTTTCGAAAGGATTGGACTGCCTTTATCAGAAATTCTGCTTCATTGGAGCCAGTTATGTTAGCAGCGGCCAGAAGAACCGCAAACAATAACATGATCAAATTTAATAGCGTGTTTTTGGGCAAAAGTGGCGTACCAGACCGGACTGGCTACCTCAATTTTCTCTTTGGTCTACCATATGATGCCCCCGAACAAGATGACACATACGAATGGAACACTTTTCCTATGGTTAGAGATAACATTGTTAAAGGGGATTTCGGAAAAGCACAATTTGAAATCTCCCGGATTTCTGAACTACTTGAAACTGCCTCAGAAGTCATTTTGACGCTATGAGATGTGATCATTGCATAAATATTTAATGACGCATGGAATTAGTATCATCGTGTATGAGTTAGGATCATAGACGCTAATCTAAGTTGTCCTTCGTAATTCAATATTTTTTCTCTGACTTTCTAAACTTTGTGCCTAACAAATAGGATTCAGAGAAAGATGGTAAAATTAGATGGCATATATTTTTTCCAGATGGTGCGATTTGGTACATGGGTCGTTCTCATATAATTTTTTTTTTATAATCTAACTACGATCGTATTTCAAGTCAAAATAAATTAAATTGATTTCTATGGAGTTTGAGTTCTATCTTTTTTTTTTTGTAAAATGAAATTGATTTTTTACGAAGGAAAGTATTTTTTACAAAATTTATAAAATAGTGAAAAATTATCAATACCAGAGATTTCTCACTCATTTGCCTATTATGGACTTCTATTTTCTTTTGAAAAAAATTTTACATTGTGAATTTTGGGTCTATAGGGTATTTTTGTCTCAGTTTACAAAATAAAATTACTTGTGGTATTTAAATAATTGCATTATATTTTCTAGATCATATATACCCTAAAAATGTGTATGTTATGCGAAAATAGTTGACCCGTCGCTTTGATTGATCAATTTAGGATGTTTCCATCGAGAATATTCTGAATAAATAAATTTGTACTAGACCCCGAAATGGTTTTGAGTAAAATTGCATAGGCAAAGTAAAATCAAAACGGTGAAGAATGTTCATCTATCGATATAGTGATTCAGCTACAGTCCATGGTGGTCTCCAATTGAGAACGCGATAAATACTTTCTTGCTCAGGACCACCATTCATGGCCGGACGTCAATCTCCATTAAAAAAAAATCAAACAAATTAACCCAAATAATTTTAAAAGAAAATAGGAAAATATATTTGCTCTTGATTTCCGCCTGGTAGAGAATGATTTTTAAGTGTTGGTGTCTGATATGTACAGTTTTACTTGTTTTTATTTCTGACATTGTAAGCAGCAACTTATCATGATCCAACAATATTGAGTTTGAGAATGGCTGAGTTGTTCAAAGATTAGAAACAAAGTAGGTTTGATGGTACAAAAACTCTGATTCTAAGGTCAACCTGTGCCGAAAAACTCAGAATTCCCAAAAACTCTATGCCATGAATGTCACGAACACCTAAAGGAGCATTATGAGAAATGATCCGTGCTAGATACAAAAAAGATGCAAAATATTTTGATACACTAATGAATATTATTCAGCATAATGTGACATGCAATAGTATAATCGACATTATAGTGAGTTTACTTGCCCATTTGATATATATCTGTTAAGAGCAAAGGGTTGATCTCATGGCTAGTTTTTTCAATTATATCATCATGGATACCTCAAAAATCTGAATAATACATTACATTTTAGTGTAAATTTCGATAAAGAGAGTTACTGTTTTGTCATAAAAGATACACGAATAATATTATTGGGGAAAATGATTTTTTATATTGGTTGTGTTCCACTATGGAAATAAATGTAAAATAAATATTTACAGTGTTGAATATATCCGAATACTTTTGCCCTTTCTTCAGAAATCCTCTCGGTGGCCAAGCTGGCTAAGGCGCGAGACTGTAACTTTCAATTGTAATCTTGAGATCGGGTGTTCGACTCACCCCCGGGAGATTTCTTTTTCTTTTTCTTAAAAAGAAAGCAGAAGTTGTATATGTTTACAGACAATAATCTACATGGGAAAAATGTTGGTTTACTACTGATGCAATTTTGGTAATTAAAATAGTTTCTTGTCAAAGTCACATAAAAAAGATAACTATAGAATAAACTCAAACATTGGGTACCAGATTATGGTACCAACGGTTTTAAGTCTTTTTGTTTGGTTTCATTCCTCATTAACGTTTTTTATCTTGAGTTTTGATTAAAACTTATCTGATCAAAGCTAGTGAGAGGGTAAGATTAACATTTGTTATGCGGAAACTCATACAAAATAAAAAAAAAAGAAAAATTTTGGGCGAGCTGAATTAGGAGTAACACAAGAATCACATCAGTAGGAGGAAATACTTTTTTTCCCAATTTCATTTTCATAGTAGTTGAATTACTTTAGCATAACAACAAATATCGAAAAGGATGTGAAATTACAGTATGGCGGTGAGAGCAAAAGCAACATCATAGCGAATATATGTTTTCGAAATTTTTTAACGACTTGGAACGTTATGATGATTTGTGGCATATGCATCAGTATATCTGGCTTTACGCTATGTCTCGAGGTATGAGAATGAAGATGTCAATCAAAATCAGTTAACGTATCAGCATCTTTCTAGGGAAACAATTTAAACATAAAGAACAGAAATCCTTGAAACAATTTCTACCAAGAAAGCAACTGTATGTTGAACAAAATATTGTGAAATATCACAAACATTATAGTTTTCCGTTGAAATAGTTCGCTTATACCTGATTCAGACAATCCTAATACCAGGTCAAAGAAGCCAGAAAAAGTTTATGAAGCACAACCCAAATATCAGCAAAACCTCAGATCGAATGAGATTATACATGAAGCCGATATTCCTACACTAAATGTGGATTATCAAGATAGAGTAGAAAGAAAAAAGAACATCACGGAAAACATGGGATGCAAAATCAGATCGTTAAAAGCTGCGGTAATTCAAAAGTGGTACAAGTGTGAGGGTATTGGAGACCAAACTTTCCATTTGCATGTCTCAAGAAACAAAGAGTACGCAACAAGATATTCCGTAAACTCTAAGCAGAATGGTCTAAAAGAAAGACAAACCAAAAAAAACTTTTGTATTTTATGGCTCCCTTCAACTCTTTTCAATTATCAGATGATGGTATTTCAGGTTAAAGCTTTATCCCACGCACTAATAGTCTTCCATTGGAGATATGGAAGATGTTGGTGATTTCTTCATTTAAGAAATATTTCGAATAAAGATTGAGGAGAGACACATTTGCAACTGTCAAATATCAAAGATATGGATAAATTATGAAAGACATAAGGAGTCAAACAAGTAGGACAAAGAGAATTGGCTGTTCAATTTTGAGGGTTGTTTGAAGCTTACTCTTAATTTTGATAAAGAACACATAATTTCAAATAGAATTTTATCATAATACCCCGAATGGATGCACAAAATGTCTAGAAAAAAAGTTTGTAATCGTCAACAGCCAAAAATAATTTCTTACGCGCAACACTTCACCAGATCCAAAATGAGTTTCGATTTTTATGGGGAATTTTTTGGAACAGTGAGGAATATATTTGATGTTACTACAATTTGTTTATTTTATTGATAAAGCAATCTGAAAGTGAGGAACATAACGGTATGCAACCTGGAACATAACCCCGTGTTCATTTGGTTGTGTTGATACAATTCCACTGAAAATATTGATTTCAGCTCATAAACGGAGAGTGAAAAAATAATTTTGTTGAATTTAATCACGTGGTAGGAGATAATGATAACCAAATTCTTGTCTTCTCCACCAATTATATCAAACGAAGGGCGAGTGGATGTTTCGAAATATTCAGCTCTACAAAATTTGGTAATGTACTTAACAAGGCAGAAGAAATAAAGACTGATGCCTGATTATTTAACTTGGTAAATCTATCGAAAAACAGAAATCTATATAAAAAAACAGATGTCGTGAAGTACTTGCTCGAAAAAAGCAAGAATTGCTTCTTGTTTTTAAATTAAAGAACACTAGCGTTTTCATTTTAAGAATACTTCTCTAGTCGCCAGCAATCAAGCCATATACCCGTGCATTTTTCATACATCAGTTAATGTTTTGGAGTAAGGAGGGGATACGAATGTTGCCCCTAGAGACACACAGACAAATTACCAGAGCTCGTCACCATTTGGTAAGGACACATGCTGCTCCTAATTACAAACAAAGTTCCATTGGTGTATATTTGCTCTTGTATTTCTTCCAAAGAAAAACTCTAGCTCTATAGATTGTCTTTTACCGGAGGTTGCAGCGATAGATGCGTGAGTGCCTCCAAGTATGAATCTGCAGACAATAACTCTGGACACAATTCTCTAACAGACACAGTGAGGTTGTGCAAGTACAGAAAGTTATCGCCACTGGGCCCGCGGCTAGTTCTTATCACCAGGGCAGTATTCACGATGCTTTCAGGCCCTACAAAAGACTGGTTATCTATGGTTCCAATGTACACATGCGAGTTGATGTACAAATCGCCGTCGTCTGCCCTAGGGAGAGCAGATAGAACCTCTGAGGCATTGGAATCGTTTTCAGGAACAGAGTGCACGTGAAACTCAACAGTGTGAAGGGTATACCCGTCCTGTTCCCTGATATCGAGGTACAGTTTAACCTCGTCAACATTTTCCGGCTCTATATAATAAGCCACGCCCCAGACCTTGAGGTCATGCGCCGTCATGTTAGTCACATTCTGGGGTGATTCTGCGAGCGTCACCTGCTCCTCATGGTTTTGCAGAATCTCATACGTGTGCACGCTGCCATGAAACTTGTCATGCTTCTTCAAATCGTCGAGTGCGACCAATGTAACCACACGCCCTGGCAGTTCTGGAGTACCCCTGTGATCAGATGAAGATTGCCAAAACCGCCTGATGTATCCTTGGATTGTTCCAGAAACATGGAATGAGACCAACGGCGGAGGCTTGAATATTAGAGACCCGTAGCCTATGACCCACATACCCTTTTGCGTCATGATGAGACAAAAATATATATTACAAATTGAAAAATGTGTGCAACACAGGAGAATCCACACTCCACTCTATGTGTGTTTTTTATGGGGTCAGATCAAAGCAGCCACAATGCTAATCTTTTCATCCTCCTCGATGGGTGCGCGCATTAGGATCTACTCCAGACGGCAAAGTGCAGTGTATGTCCCCCCTGCCCCATAGTAACCGAAATAAAGTTTTTCATTTTTCATTTATAATCTTTTGAATATAAGCGAATCAATTATACGATTTCTCGGAAAGCAAATCCAGACCACATTTTGTGAAGATAGGCCGAAAAGTGAACGTGTTCGTTGCGCCATCACCATTTCGACACGAGGCTGTGTGCTCATACTTGGGCGCACCACTTAAAACAGTGTTTTGGCATCAAATAGATTCTTGTCTAAACAACAGAGGCGCCGAACTTTTCGTACAGCTATGTGGACTATAGACAGCTCCGGTCAAAAAAAGAAGAAGAGAAGTGAAACCTGTAGACTGCTGGCCCGGACCTAGAGTCACGTGACTCACAGACTCCCGCAGTCCGGGTCTCGTGCTCATGTGTTGTAAGCATCGTGCCAGTCGCACGGTCATCTGACATCTGCCACGATTCTGCATACAAGCACCTCAGCCGCTTCGCGTTCGCAATGCCTGAGCTTATGCATCATCTTTAAATCCGCCTTATCTTATTCTTTCTTGCTCTCACTGGATGCTACATAGACCATGTGGGACCAACTAGAGGTATGTATCTGCATAGATGGACTTCATGAAGAAAGCTACCCTTGCTCCTCTAAATTTTTTTCCCATGCTTACCGGTTACGAGCCGCAGTTGCACCCATTTGTCTTGAGTGGGGCCCAGCCATATTAGTTCATAACGTTCCTACCGAACCCGAAATCGGAGAACCGTATTCGGGCCCCGGGCTATTCGAAAGCCTTAAAATCTTACAAGAAACTACGCTTTATGTTTACGAGCCACGGCCACGCCAGGCATCGACGCTTCAAATTCTTCTGCGTATCAGATTCTTTTGCGCATACAAAGTGTGCAAGTGGTCTGGTGTGACATCATCTACGATACCCAATAATGGTATTGCGTTTGACATAAGGGTGCCAACTGTGTATGTGAGTGGAAAAAAATGGCCGCGGGTACCAGCTATTCAAGTCTTTTACTAACGCATCTAGATCGAACAGGCGCATATTGCCTATGCATGCATTGGCATTTTCAGTACGCTTTTTTCGCTTTTCTCACTCTTTGTTAAAGAAAGATTGTATCTCGGTGAGGCAACTGTCGCCACGATTGCCGGCCTCATTCTCGGCCCGCATTGTCTCAACTGGTTTGACCCCTTGGATTGGGGCAACACCGATTACTTGACCTTGGAGATTTCGCGTATTGTCTTATGTATCCAGATTGTGGCAGTCGCTGTCGAGTTACCGCGCAAATACATGAAGAAACATTGGGTCTCGGTGCTTTTTCTCTTGTTACCCGTCATGACCATCGGTTGGTTGACCGTTGGCTTGTTTATCTGGGCGTTGATACCTCACTTTGACTTTCCTTCTGCGCTCTTGGTTTCTGCGTGTGTTACCGCCACCGACCCAGTGTTGGCCGCTGCTGTAGTAGGTAAAGGCAAATTTGCCGAGAGAGTACCTGGTCACTTGAGAAATCTCTTGACGGCCGAGTCTGGGTGCAATGACGGAATGGCCTTTCCATTTATCTTCTTATCCTTATTTCTCATTGTCGATGCCGGTGACTCGAAGGAAATTGCCAAAAACTGGTTTACATTAACTATCTTGTACGAGATTTTTTTTGGCCTCATTTTGGGCGTTGTTCTCGGATATGTGCTTCGCAAGGCCGTGGCGTTCGCCGAAAAAAAGAACTTGATTGACCGCGAATCGTTCCTTGCTTTCTTTGTGTTCTTGGCCTTCAACTCTGCGGGCCTTGGCTCCTTGCTCGGCGTCGACGATCTCTTGGTCTCGTTTGCCGCAGGAACTGCTTTTGGATGGAACGGCGACTTCGCTAAAAAAACAGAGGAATCGCACGTCTCGACTGTTATTGATTTGCTTCTCAACTTGTCGTTCTTTGTGTACTTTGGAGCCATCATCCCTTGGGATGATTTCAACAATCCATCCATTGGTTTGGACGTATGGCGCTTGATTGTGTTGGCGATCGTCATTATTTTCTTGAGAAGAATTCCGGGCATCATGGCGCTTAAACCGTTTATCCCTGACATCAAGACATGGAGAGAAGCTCTTTTCTGTGGTCACTTTGGGCCCATTGGTGTGGGTGCAATTTTTGCTGCGATCTTGGCAAGAAGAGACCTTGAAGAGAATTACACCTCTGAAGAAACTCCGCTTGCAGAACTTCCTGACACAGACTTCCCGCATTATCAGTTAATTGCTTCTATTTGGCCCATCGTCTGTTTTATCGTCATTGTATCCATCATTGTACATGGTTCGTCCGTGGCCGTCCTTGCTCTTGGTAAGCGCTTGAACAGAATGGCAATCACAATGACTTTCACTACGACAAATACTAACGATCATGGTCATTCATGGATGTCGCGGTTGCAGAAATTGGAGAACACTTCTACGTCTTTTTCGCTCCATAGAATTGATTCTGATTCTGATTTTGATACATCCGAGCCACATTCAAGTGATCATCCCTTACAGCAGTCTAACACTATCGAGACCTCAGGAATTAAAGTCAGGCCAGCCGGGGGAGCGAGAAGAAAGCGTTTTAAGAGGAAGGCCCACCAAGAAAATCACGAAATGGAACCCGTGTCTACAGTCGAAAGACAAAGACCTCCTGCTGAGTTCTTACAGCTTGGGAGATCTCCCTCTACCGCTCTTACTGCAGATGATGATGAAGCCTTGATCGAACTGGATGTTCCGAAGGTCCCACAGTCTAGAAAAACTGATTCTTCTGAAGGAGAGGAACCCCAAAAAACAGCTGCAATCTACGAAGATGGCAACGATGTTATTTTTGAAGACGAAGATGGCGAAGTGGTTGAAACCGGTAGGTTGGAAAACGACGACGAGAGTCAAGTCAAAGATTTGGAATCGCGCACCGGCTTGTCTATGGATGGCGTCAGCATTCATTCCATGGGATCGTTGAGAGAACACATGTCCCAATACTCTGTGCTTTCGGAAAAGTCTGAAAATAATGTAGGCGACGAATCTTTCGCCAATAAGATATCACGCACCAAGAGTGGAAGAAAGCGGATTGTCAAAAAGGGTAGCAAAGGCGAAGGAAAGAAATACTTTGCACATCAGGTCGACAACCTTTTGCTCATTGAAAATGCAGATGGTGATATCATTAGGAGATATAGGCTCAACAGGCACCCGTCTGTGAAGAACAGGTCGCGGTCTAGCACCTTGATGGGTAAGGCATTGTCCTTGGTGGGAATAAAGAACAAAGATGCTAAGAGTGCGCCAAATACACCAGACGAAAGTAACGCTGCGTCTAGAATTATACCCGATATCAATGTTACGAGGGCTGGAAAAGCACCTGTGATGAAAGAAATCAATCGCAAGCCACTGAAGGAGACATCTGAGAGCGACCTTGCTGAATGTTGTGACTCTGTAGACGAGACAGAGGTGGAGAAGAAAAGAAGGTTAGCAGCTCTTGGACACATTTCCAATGGCCGTAATGAAGACGACGAAGAGTCCTGAGACAATATATTAATTATGCATTTAGTACTGACAATATTAACCACTAAACCAAAGCCCGCCATTGTTCTGCTATCAGAAGCAAGACAGTTTCTTACAACAAGCCATGCAGAGCATATTTTTTTTAAAAGAGAGAGTTTAAATGGTGTTTCGCTTTATTTTAAGAAACTTTCTTGTTTTTTTTAAAGTAAATCAAAGAAAAAAGCGACCACCCTGTCAAAGCTCAAAATACTCTCACGAGTTATATTTCGAAGCCGATTAACTTCATTCGATATGGGCCAGGGGTTAGTAATTTGGGTTTAACATTCTACAGATTTCAAGACATTAGGGGCACTTCCGAACTGAATATTATACTGGTTCAAATGCGATAAAAAGGGTAAGAATGAATAAAATGTCTATAATAAACATAAACAAAAAGTATCTCTAAATATTACAATCGGGGCTTCGCACACTCTACCTTTGTCTGCCAGAAAAACCTCTATGTAATCAAGATTCCAATAACCATGAGAAATATTTTTGGAACGGCCACACAGACAGCCCGGTTATGGCTACCGAGCATCGAAATTTACAGACAGACATAATGAAAGAAAGAAAGAAAAAAATACATTTTTTTAGCGGCATTCCAAGCCGCACCGTGTAATCTGGCGCTGGCGGTCAGTTGGCCTAGTCTAGATTTACCACATGACAAAAGAGGGGAACAGCCTTTTGGTTGCAGTAGTTCGCCTCGTGAAGTATATACAACTTTGTTTTCCTGACCCGCGGGCGGAGACAATACCATGCGCTCCACATGCTTCTGTCTTTTTTATTTGACATACACCATGCGGGCTCGGAAAACACTGAGAGGATAGTGCGCATCGGAAAAACTATCTTTCTCTCCTCATATTGTCGGGACACCAATGGTTGTGTTTGGTCTAAAGAGAATCAGCACATGCGTATGTATGCGAGTGAACTTAGTGGGCGACATGGGGAGCGTTGGGCAACTCCACCAAGGACTGCTTGATAGCGTCCACGCCCTTCAACAAGTCTTCCTCGGAGATAACGATGGGCGGAGCCAAGCGGATGATGTGGTCGTGAGTGGGCTTTGCCAACACGCCGTGATCCTTCATGACCAAGCAGAGGTCCCAAGCGGTTCTGCCGTTTGTCTTGGAGTCGTCAATAACAATGGCGGCCAACAAGCCTTTGCCGCGGACTTCTGAAATAATGCCGTTCGATTCGGCACGCAAAGCCTCCAACCTAGAGCGCAACAAGGCACCTAATGTCTCTGCACGCAAAACTAAGTTTTCGTCACGCACAACCTGCAACGCAGCCATGGCGACCTTGCAGGCCAAAGGGTTACCGCCGTAGGTGGAGCCATGGCAGCCGGGGGTCAAAGTCAGCATAATTTCCTTGGAAGACAAGACGGCGGAAACTGGGTAGACACCACCAGAAATAGCCTTGCCTAAGAGCACAATGTCGGGCTTGACGTTGTCGTAGTGCTCGTAGCACAACATCTTTCCCGTGCGGGCAATGCCAGTCTGGATCTCGTCGCAGATTAACAAGACATTGTGCTGCTTGCACAATTCTTGCACACGGGTGAAGTAGCCCTCTGGGGGCACGACAATGCCGGCCTCGCCCTGGATGGGCTCCAACAACAACGCGGCGATCTTGTCTCCGGCATTCGCAAACGCGGTCTCGACATCCTCGATGACGCCGTAGCGCAAGAGCGTGCCCGGCGCGCTGCCCGGAATCTGCGGGCCGACGCCGCGCAAGTAAGGCCCAAAGTCGGTTGTAGCGTCGCTGTCCGTGGACATGGAGATGACACCGAGGGTGCGGCCATGGAAGTTGTCAACAGCCGACAAGATGATGGCTTCGTCAGGCTTGATGCCCTTTTTCATGTAGCCCCAGCGGCGAGCCAACTTCAAGCCGGTCTCGACAGCCTCGGCGCCCGTGTTCATGGGCAACACCATCTCGTAGCCAAAGAACTCCGTTACATACTTGGCGTACTCGCCAAACACGTCCGACGAGAACGCGCGCGAGCACAACGTCAACTTGGACGCCTGCTCCACCAACGCCTCGATAATCTTGGGGTGGCAGTGGCCTTGGTTCACTGCGGAGTAAGCAGATAAGAAGTCCAAGTACTCCTTACCCTCGGGATCCCACACGTGTGCGCCTTTGGCTTTGTGAAACACCACGGGCAATGGGTGGTAGTTGTGGGCAGAATACTCCTGCTCGTATTGCACAGCAGTTGTGGATGAAATTGACATTCTGGGGTATTAAGAAGGGGGTGGTGGTGGGGTGTGGTTAGGTGGTTTGGTGAAGGTCAGAAAAGACGTCAAGGTTTTT
The DNA here is from genome assembly GCA_030561945.1 of Metschnikowia krissii. NCBI lineage: Eukaryota > Fungi > Ascomycota > Pichiomycetes > Serinales > Metschnikowiaceae > Metschnikowia > Metschnikowia krissii. The sequence goes on along the minus strand of JAKTYP010000080.1, from coordinate 86,555 downwards.
TTTTTATATCTGGGGTAGCTGGCGGAGTAAGCACGATTCTGAGGTCTCAAAGAATCAGTAGTACCAGAAGAAGAAAAAGGCTAAGGAAAGAAAAGCTAAGGAAAATTCGATAGTATGAAAGACAGAAGTGCGCAAGGTGGCATGGGGGGGGCAGCGTCGGTATTTATAACTGGCATGGCGGTGGGGTCGCGTCGCTCTACCTTGCCTATAGTTGTTTGTCGCTGTGGATTGCCGTTATTATGCGCGGTGGGTCTAATTCGGTTGCTGGGCCCGTGCAATTGCCGCCCTAAAGGAGCAAGCAACACCGAAGGTCCGCGGCGTTGACCGGCCCCATGCTTTTGGACTTACATGACCCCGTGCTCTTGAACTTCAGTCCGTAATCCGTGCCTGGTAGGCGTTCTCAGTATTTGTGGTTTCCGTATTTACTTTCTACTTCGACCTATGGAGTTGGTTCCGTCCGCATATCTCTTTTTTTTTTCTCTCTCTCTTTTTTACCGTTTTCCTTTCTTTTTCACTGTCTTTCTTTTTTCTTTCCGTCTTTTTTGTCTTTCTTTTTATTGCTCTCTTTCCTTAACCCTCGCTCAGATGGCTTCCGCACCTTCACTGGCATTACGCCCCAAGCTGGCCCTGACATTTGGCGCATCACAGAATCTTGTCCCGGTATCTGGTTGGGCATTTGTTTGGCCCCTTACGAATGGTCTTTTTTTTTTTTTTTTTTTTTTTGAAAACATGCTTGAAATCACGCTGGCTAGTGAATACAAAACATGCATACACACCCCTCCATCTTGGAAGAATCGCGGTCCTATATCTCTGGATTGATCCTCGGATTCCACCGGCATTTTCCTTTGGCACTTTCCAGTACTGTCTGTAGATGTGGACCAGGTCATTTGGGTGTGGGCCCATAAGATCTTGCGAATTTGCATTCTGGATGTGTCCCAGGCATCTGCCCCGCATTCTGCGTTGCGTGTCATAACCTGTCATATTCCTGCAACTTCAAACCATCTGTTCTCTGACACCAGTATATGGACAGGGCCGCAGAAGAATGGGTCTGTGTCTAGAATAATCATGGCCCCTCCCCTGTCAAACCAACAGAATAAAGGAAAAAGGAAACAAATAAAGAGAGAAATTGGAATAGTGGAAAAGTTGAAAATTACAATTAAAAGTATAAAAAAATGGGATCGGAAAATGCAGAATTGTTTATTTTGCCTTGAAAAAAATGCTGGGAATCTACCTACCGGCGTTTTTACCCGATATTCATACGAGAACATGCATGGACAAAGAACCATATTCCCTGTCCACCGCAGCCAGCACTCTCTGGGGGGGATTGTGGTCGTGTGTTTAGCAATTATTATCCCATCGTCTAGAGTATGTTCAGATTAATTACAGCCGGGCCATAGCCCCAGAATCCTGACTGCCGCACGGGTCCTAAACTATTTTTTTTCTTTTCTTTTTTCCTTTTTTTCCTTCTTTTTTCTTCCTTCGTTTCCCCCTTTTTTCTCTTTAATTCGTTCTTCCACTTTAGGCCTAGCGGCGCACCTGCAGGCAAACTCCCTAATTACTCACATCCATAGCCGTGACCGGTCTTAACCAACTCAAATCCCCTTTCTTCTCCTCTTTCAAAACCTTATATATCAAAAACTTCAAGTACAAGTATTTGAAAAGAACCAGCCACTTTGTATCCCATATCGCTGCTGTTTCCCTGATCTCGACTTTATTGTCTTCTCATTGTTTTTTTTTTTGTTTTCCTCTTCCTTTACACAAGTAAAGGATAAACGCCAGGTACGCTGTGCCACCTTAAAAACCCAAAGCCAGTTCTCAGACCATGCAAAATACCCACCCCAAACGCCAGATGCAGCTGTCACTGGCCCCACAGACTTCTGACCCTTGCGTGGCGTCCTTGGCCACATTGGGAATGAGGATCCGCAAGGCCGTGGCGGAAGGCCACCCAGGCAACTCAAAGTACTCGTACGACCCGCAATTTGCCTATGCTACCGAGTCCACACAGCCGCGGCCCACGTTCGAAAGAACACCGCTTCCAGGCCACTTATCGCAACCGCCCGCGTTGACCAGCGATGGGTCGACTTTTCAATCGGGCCTGGACGTGGTGCTGTGGGCGATGCCTACAATGAATGTCCAGATGTTGCCTCTGACCGGCACCAAGCGGAAACATGGTGCCGAGGATGACGACGGAGGGAATATCTCGGATTACGGCGCGTTCAACCAGTACAGCAAACACAACGACGACTACACCGCTGGCGGCGTGCGTGTGAACAGTTTTGGTTCGTGGGAGGAATTTTCGCAAAAAAACGGCACGCTCCGGTTCGACGAAGATTTTTGATACGCGCGCCGCTCTCACCGACCAATTTCTAGTACTTTGGTGCCCGTCATAATTGCTGCGGTCTGGTCCAGGCTCGTGCCCGGTGCAGGCTTCACAAATATACACCCATCCATAGCGACCAAGCATTGCTCTGGGTGAGAGGCCCAAGCCAAAGCCTTAAATGAACTAGTGGACCATCCCTGCTAGTAGTTGTTTACCACCAGCAGACGCCATAACTCCAGCAGGTTTGGCTCGGCGCTCATAAGCCCAAATTTCTGGTGGTGGTGAGGGGGGAGAGAAATAAACAATAAAAAGACAGCGTTGGATGCATCCTCTCCATGAGGAAGCATATGTGCACTTGGAATCCGGCCTGCCGAAGGCCGGCTGGCGTTTTATGCGGTCCTTGGCGCTTTGAGGTATGAGCGTATATGCCGCGTGTTTCTTTCTTCTGTTTGGACAGTCTATTCGTGGCAAGATCTGTGGGCAAAGCAGCAGAGCGTGTTCAGGGTAACGGCCTAGTGTTGTATTGTGCCGTAACCATCGCCGACAAGAGCGGGAGATGAGCTGCAGGAGAATGCGGTTTGGGAACAGTTGCGGTTTGCGTATATCCGCAATTCTGTGTCTTGCCTTGTCTGTGCTTTTGAGAAGCACCGCTCCATGGTCATCGACAGCCGCACTATGTAATGACTCTGCCCTCAAGTATGTTACGAGATCAAGATTCTGCCAATATGAGTATCTGTCTGTGTGGACAACAGAAACAGAATCCCAGCACATTTATAGCTCGGTCAATGTATTCTTTCTTTTCCCCCGAAATTCTCAGTGCCTCACTAGAAAATAAACATTTGTAGGAAGCAAGTTTCTCCTGCTCAGACCCATGTCTGGGCCCATGCGCCAGATGTCATGGATGCGCGGGGCCCACGACAGCAGCTCGACTCGGGCCATTCTCTGGGCCCGCACTGTCTGCGATCCAACAACAAAAAATGAAAGAAACATACATCAAAAAAATTTAATAACCCAGACAAAAAATAATCAAAAATATGTCAAGGAAACACAGAACAAACTATGAAAATACAAAAATACAAAAATACAAAAAAGAAATAAGATACCTCGCACAGATTTTGGGCGAGGGTGACTTCCCCAGGAAAGCGCAAGCGACCCCGCCGCAGGGGCCCCAGGCACCCTGGAGCCAAAAATCGCTCACGCGCGTTTCTAGAGGCATATCTGACTCGACGGCCCTAGGCCCCAAATTCTCATCTCACAATCTCGCCCTGCAAGCTCTTTCTTCCTGTCACCACCCTCCGCTTCCCCCAGTAGTTTGCTGGGCCATTTCTTTTTCTTTTTCTTTTTTTGATTTGATTTCTCTTTCTCTGCTCTGCCGGCATCTACGGACCCGGATATTTCTTTTCATTTTCAAGTGAACCTGACCGGCCGGGCCACGTGCATCTGCTGTTCTCGCACATCGTCGGACATAGGTGCGAAGACCCAACAGATAGCCAAAAATCACCAGATCACAACATCCGCCACAACGTGGCAGCAGCGTGGCAGCCGCGCGGCCATGGCATAAGCTTAGCACAATGACTTGGCGAATCGTGCGCCACTGGAATAACCCGTTTGCGGGACTCGCGAGGGCACAGAAAGCGCTCCTGGTGCTTCGGATCGGGTCAGCGTTCGTGGCAGTGTGTCTTGCGGTGGTGCTCTTTGCGCTCCGGCCAACGCCGACCTCATTCTACATTGCACGCGTCAATTGTGCGCACTTGGACGTGGCGGCCGGACTCTACCAGTCGTTGCGGTCGCTGATGACGGAGTCGATAATCAGCAACATCGGCAACGAGGACGTGCTCCCGATCGATCTGGGCCTCACAGACTCGGAAATCACGATCCTACTGCAGTACGCGCAGACACAGGTGCTGAACGCTCCGCAGGCCATTATCTTGGGGGCGTTGGAGTGGTGTGCGCTCTCGTATACCACGGACTTTGTCGACCAGGAGGAGGTATACACCGACACGACTACCACGTGCTTCGAGTACGGCTCACTCAATTTCTACGACTACCGCAAGCTCCTCCTGGACAATCAGCTTGAGATCATCTTGGCATATGCCTACCAGAGCGGCAACGTGCAGAGCGCTCCGTACCGGGCCCGCATCGCCGCCCGCTTGCGCCGCTACCGCGTCATGCGTATCATGTACGCCGTGCAGCTCGCGCTCCAGATCATCTTGCTCGTGGCGGGCATCGTCGTCTACGGCACGCGCCTGGGCGCGCCCGACTTGGCCTCTTCCGCCGTCCCGCTCTCACTTCATGCCGTGGCGCTAGTACTGCTCACCGCCGGAAGCACCATGGTCGTGTCTACCGCCATCATGTTGGCCGACTTGGCCGCCACGCGCTCCGAGATCCACGCGGGCCTCGGCGACTTCGGCATCCAGATGGCTTTGGGCTCGCTCTTTGCCGCGCTCGCGGGCGCCGCCTTGGCCACCGCCTCCATCGGCATGCTTGCCTGGACAGTGCCGCTCTGGTGCTCTAACCCGCCCGCCCGCGTCTACGGCCTCGATGAGGAGCTCTACAGCGTGCGCTCGGCGGCCGCACGCACGCGCCGCGGCTTTGGTGCCGACGCCTATGCCGACTCAGATTCCGACGCTGATCCGTATACTGACGCCGACGTTAACGCCGCCACCGACGCAGCGCTGTCATACTCAAGCGGCCCCTTTACCGCTAAGCCGTACTTCAGCTTCCGGCAGACCAAGATGCGCACGTCGTCACGCCTCTTTGACGAAAACGACCCGCTCGACGAAAAGCATGCGCTGCGTGAGCGCAGCGCCACCGCGTCCTCGGACACTGCCCACAGCGAGCACGAGCTTCGGCGGCTCGGTGAGACACTCGCTCGCAAGCTCTCGGTACGCCAGGCCAACGCCGGCCGTAGCAAGATCCCTGCGCACTGGCTTGCGCAGAAGAAAGACACACACGACCTCCTCTACGGGCCCAACCCGCTCTCAAACCATCAGTACCCGCAGCCCTTTGCCAAGCCGATCGACCTGGCGCCGCAGGGCAGCGACACATTGTTGACGGATGCCGCCCTGCCACCACCGCGTGTGCGCACTAGACATCTTCTGGGCGACACCGCTGGGGCTGTCGACGCACCCGTGCATGTTCTGGACGACGCTTCTCTGGATTCAGCCATCTTGGAAGACGCGGAGATGCAGTACCTTGACAACAGCCGCTTTGTGAATCGATGGGCGCCGTAACCCCGTGCCTGGAGGCCCGCCCGTGTCAGGGAAAGCGGAATCCTGATATCTTGAGGAAATGGGATCCTGATATTCCCAGAGATTCCCACAATACACTAGGCAAGATAATCTGTGCTGCTGAGTGTGCCCAGATGGCTTTGTCAGATGATACCGCGGGGATTCTAGTGGGTCTGAATGAGAAGTTGTAGGTGGTGCTGGATGAGACGTTTGGATGCGAAATCTGGCAAAACACATACCTTCCTGGATTGAGCTCTGCAAAGACTCGGACTCGCTCGAGTTTTCCTTGCTGGAACGCATCACCTTCTGACCTCATCGTCCGCAAATACTACACAGCCCATATCTCAGACGACAGAGGCACTATACTTTTTGTCGTCTGAAGCATCAACTCTATCACACAGCTTTTTCTTTTCGAAATCGACCTCAACAATCTAGCGGTCGTGGTTTCTTAGCACCGTCCGTGCAAAGCTATGGTTGGTTATAGTGCACACTTTAATAACAATAAGTGTTATAGAACCTAGCAAGATGTCAATTTGATAAGAGATTAGTGAGTGAGGGGCCAAGGCCATATGCTCGTGCTTCACCGCCAGACATGTATTCCATTTATATGCACCTTTTATATATCTATATATTCATATTATATACCTTGAATCCAGACAAGTCTGCCGGGGCTTGGACTGTTTCCCCAATATCCCTGTTTGTCTATATGCGACCCTCGATTGCGTGCCATACAAAAAAGTACCTAGTCACACTTCTGGATACTTCTTCTATTCCATGGATTCATGAATAGCAAAGATCCATATGCGGGTCTGCCCGTCGTTTATCTATAACAAACAAGTTTTGGGGAACAACACAAATGTTTTCTTCCTGGCTCTATTAGGAGCTTTTTTATACATTGGCCTTTGTTCCTAAAGATCTTTGGGGTGAATATAGAAATGGATTGCATAAACTGCTCCAGACGTATTTCCTGTATGCCTTGGTGACGTTGGCCTCTGCATAAATCTTCTTGATTTATCGCATTCTGTTTGTTTCTTTATTTCGAGTATAATCAAAGACCAGAAAAAGACTCCTTCTTATTTGTTCTAGGGTCTTGCTTTATAAAGATGCTATGCTTTGACATATTCTGGAACATTCCTAGTTTAGCTACTAGTGTGGAAGTGGGCTCTCACCCATCAAGAGACCATGAACCGCATTTAACTATTAGAGATTCTTTCTTTGGTGGGTCTTTCTATTCTGACAACTGTTAGATCTGAACGGTTTTCTCTTCAGTTGTCGGGAGTTAGCTTGTGTTGGGAATCTCTTAGGTTGATGACTTGTTTTATTCAAACATTCACATGTTTTCGATCAGAAATGTTTCTGTATTGACTGCTTTAAGATCCGTTCAACGTGGTATTTTATGTTTTCCAACAGAGCGCAGCTAGTAATGAGTTCATTTTTTACTGATTCATAGTCGTGTCACCGCAAATTTGTTTAATAATTCGTGCCAGAACTTCGCTTCTGAGAGTACCAGAGTTTTTTTTTGTGGGCAGAATTTGATGAAGATACCTTCTTTTAGCACTAAACAGGACTAGGTAAAAAAAATGTTCCTTCTACCTCCTATAGTCTTCATTTAAAATCCATTTTGCTCTTCCATTACGAACATCAAATAGCATGCTCAGTTGAAGTATGGAGAAGGTCGAAGTGCTGGTACCCCACCCTAATGAATTTTCAATACCCAATTCCATATTTCTATGACAAAACTATACCATAGATGCCAGCTTGAAGCCCTGAAGATACAATGAATTTGTGTGCTTTTGGATTTCGTGGCTCTTCTTTAGCAGCGGTGGATGAATCGGTTCTAGAGAGTATTGCTTTTAAAAATTTTTCCCATTCATAATTGATCTCTCGTCCATGCATCAGTAAAATGTCGCGATTCATCAGTATGCTATCCCTCCATTCGAAATCACGCATGAAACAAGACTCACTATTCTTATCGAGGTACATGTGCTGTCTAAAAAAACCCTTATATTTTTTTCTAAAGAGTTGGATGTCAAATCATTGCTCATACAAATACGGTGGTTTAATAATTTTTAGTGATGAGCTTTAATTGTAAATACCATGTATCTTAGGCAGCGCACTACGAGCCTTAAGACTACGCATGTTTCTATACCCAGATGTTGTTCATACATTAATCCACACTTTCAACATATAGATCCAGATTGTGAAGAAGCGACATGAGGTTTCTGAGTGTATTGTTAGTTGCTATTTTGAATGTTATTCCGATGTCTTGCTGCTGCATGGAAATCTCGCGTAGTGTATGCAACTGCCTCATTACACAGGGTGTGCCACTGACGTATTGCGTGATGTCTCACTGCCACAGGAGCGTTTCGATAAGTGCTAAAAGTTATATTTCGAGAATAAATAGTTCTGTACATAAGCACAGCAGATAAATATTTTAATACTTTCCCGATCCTCAATGCAATCTTTACTATCTAATCAATCAGTTCAACTCAACCTGCACAAGTGTCGTACACAACAGTCTCATTGATGTAATTTATCAAATAGGTACGTCTGAGTAATGCGTATCGGCATCAATTCTCAAAGATATTGTCCTTCTTCTGTCAATAAAATACATGCTGGTCCTGATAAGGCCACATGGGAACCATCATAGAAAAGCTCAAACTCTGCCGGGTATTGTAGATGAGTTCCCGGTATATGGAGCCCTCCAGGGGATATCTCATATAAAAAAGTCAGATGATCCGATTTATTCAACGTTCAAATCCCTCTTCATAAGCTGATACCTTCGCGCTAACTTTTGAGCACAAAAACTTGGTGAACCCCCATGAGGACAAAACGCAGAATGCTGACGCACGCAGTAGTCGCGCCATATTCTGAAGAACCAAGCAACTACATCTCTCTTTCCCTTTTTTACAATACACATACTCAGTGAACGGCAAGCACCAGGCATAATGTCCACGGCACAAAAAGCCGAGGACGGCCTGGCAGATTTGGAGTTCGGGGGCAGGTCTGGGCCCGCTCTCTCCGCCAGCCATAAGCTTGTGGCGTGCTGGGCGTTGTGGGCCGCCATATGCCTCGCGTCTGTGCTCTGTATCGTCCCGGGCTTTTCCCGGGCCCTGCTCTGGTTTCCGCACCTCAGCTTGCATCTTGATAAATCTGATAACGGGTTCTGGGTTTATGACGTCGATGAGGTGCTTCAGGTAATCTCACAGTTTGCCACCGACCTCCAAGGCGTACTGCTTGCAGATTACGATCCACAGCTCGCATTTGTGTCTGGAAGCATCTATGGGTTCGACTTTACTAGTTGGTGCCGATACAGCCCCGCTGCAGTATCTATCTCATGCTACCGGGGGCCCGGCATGGACGTTCTCACGGCGCTTGTGACTGACATGGGCGTGCAAGTTGGCGTTGCGGGGCGCATGGAAAGCCCGCTACTTTTTGGCTCTAACTTGGGCGCCACCTTTCGCAGGATCATCCGTGATCTCGACCTGGCCTACCACAGTGCTCAGTACGCCTCAATAGAGGCGTTCGACATGGCCCGCCTCTCCATCGTTCACCAGGTCGACCTTTCCATGCGCTTCGGAAAGGTCATGCTTATCCTCAACTCGGCACATGCCGCGCTCTTTTTCACCACTCTGGTCGTGTTCATTGTGGCTATGGCCAAGAGTGTATTTTGGCTGTACCGCCGCGCCCAGGTGCCCGTGCTCATTCTCTTGGCGCTCTGCGAGCTGTGTGCCTTCGCCAACTACGTCTTGGAAACTTTGTACCTTCACAAGCTCAACTCCGTCTTCCGCGTTCATGGCGTCATTCTCACAATGGGACTCGGCCTGACATTATTGGTGACTGAACTCCTTGTCGCAGTGGTGTTATGTATTTTATACTTTGTCTATTTACGCGACGAGGCCGCCGTCGCCACTACTGCCGCCATCTAACGCATTCATTCTTATGCGTAAATCTTCTTGAATGACTTTTCAAAGTCCGCAATAATGTCATCAATGTGCTCGGTACCAATGGAAAGTCTGATCAAGTCCTTCGTGACTCCAGAGGTAATCTTTTCTTCCTCAGCTAACTGCTGATGTGTGGTGTAGTATGGCGCAATCACCAACGTTTTAGAGTCACCCACATTTGCCAAGTTTGATGCGAGCTCGAGGTTGTCCACAAACTGGGCAGCTGCCTCCTTGAAGGGGTCATCTTGCTTAACTGCCAATGGCTTTACACCAAACGACAACACACCTCCAAATTTGTCACTGTGGTTGAAGTACTTCTTGGCTAACTCGTGCGACTCGTGGGAGGGCAAGCCCACGTAAGAGACCCAGCTGACGTGTGGCGAATTGCTCAAGTACTCGGCAAGTTTTTTCGCGTTATACGACTGTCTCTCAACTCTCAACGACAAAGTCTCCAAACCTTGGAGCAAGAGGAAGGCTCCGAATGGGTTCAACGCAGGACCCAAATCACGGAGGAGCTCAATGCGAACATGGCCGATATACGCCTGGTTACCCAAGGCCTCGTTCAACACCAACCCGTGGTATCCTTCAGAAGGCTGCGAGAACTGTGGGAACTTGTCCGGGTACTCAGTCCAGGGGAACTTACCGGAATCAATAATCACACCAGCAATTGTCGTGCCATGGCCACCAATCCACTTGGTGGCAGAGTGCACCACAATATCGGCACCCTGCTTGATGGGGTTCACGAGGTAACCACCGGCACCAAATGTGTTGTCGCACACGACTGGAATGCCGTTATCGTGCGCAATCTTGACGATCTTCTCGAAGTCCGGCACGTTGTACTTGGGGTTGCCCATGGCCTCAATATAGATGGCTTTGGTCTTTCCGTCAATCAACTTGGCAAAGTCCTCGGGCGCATCTCCGTTGACGAATCTCGCCTCAATGCCCAATCTCTTGAAGGCTACCTTAAACTGGTTGTAAGTGCCTCCGTACAAGTAAGACGTCGTGACAATGTTGTCTCCGTGGTGGGCCAAACCGGCAATGGCCAAAAACTGAGCTGCCTGGCCAGAAGACACGGCCAATGCACCCACGCCGCCTTCCAATGCAGCCATTCTCTTCTCGAAAACGTCGTTGGTGGGGTTCATGATACGCGAGTAGATGTAACCAGGAGTCTCCAAGCCGAAAAGCTGGGCACCGTGCTTAGAGTCGTCAAACACATACGAGGTGGTGGCATAAATGGGAGGAGCTCTGGCACCATAAGGCTTCTCGACCTCTTGGCCAGCGTGCAATTGAAGCGTGTCAAAATGTTGCGACATATTACAAATGAAAGGAATGCGAAAAAAAGCGCTACGCGACCTATGGGCGGCAGAGCCTCATATATGTTTTTTAGCTTTTGACTCGTATTGCAGTCTGCATTCGTCGGCCGCCCGAATCGGCAGGCGTCTAGTGCAAGAGCACGTGACTTTGTGCTATCGCACCTTCTGAGCCCAATCACGTGGTGTCTTGTATGCCAGATTCATGAAAGGTTAATAATACCATAACATTTTAGAAAGTGCTTGTCTGCACTTCTGCCTCTGTTCGGTCTATCATCTTACAGTTGCATTGTCGTATGTTTGTCTTGACAGATTGTGTGTATAAACCAAAAACGTGCTCGATTGGCTTATTCGTACGGCTTCTCTAGCAAAGCAGAACTATGACCAACTCCACACGAGATGTGTATATTGATCGACGTTAAGTTGAAAATCTTAAATGAAAATAATAGTCAGCTGAATTTTTTTTTTATTTGTTAGCCTCTACTCCACTTTGGCTATTCGAAATAAATAATTTGGACATACCAATAATAAAGAGACTCTGTCATTGACCTTCGTCGACAAGTAAACTCATCTTTCGGAAACAAACATTTCGTCGCTAAAAGAAACACATTTGCGTTAAAATATAGACTAGTATTCACTGTTTTGTGATTTCTTCAAAAAAAGAAATTAAATATGTTTGTCACCCGAGAGTCCTCAAGCAACCCCAGTAATCTGCTTCCCAATAAAAAGGGATGCTTTATCTGATGCCCTTATATGTATGTATAAATTGAAAATAACAAGAAAAGTCTGTTATGTGCCATGAAAATAATTCATGAGCTAGGCTTTAAATTTGACATCAATGCAAGTTGTTGAAAACAGGTGTTTAGCAAAAGTCTGGGCCCAGCGTGAGTCTCCCTCCTTCTAGTTCACCTTCTGTTTTTTATGAGTAAAACTACTGATCAATTGCCTATAAAACTCTACTGGCCTCAGTTTATTTCTTATTTTCCAACAGTCTGCTCTCATTTACGTCTACCGAAATCGCCTGAATTTTAAGACAAAGTAGGTTCGTACAAAGTCAATTATACTTTGCTATTTGCGCCAACTGTAATGTTTATATATTGCTTTATATAATTCCAAAAATAACCAAGCAAAAACCAACTATAAAACTATCTATGAAGCTTTTATAAGCACAAACTCATCAATCATTATGTTGGAGTAATTGCATTCGCTTGTTTCAGGGGACTGAATTATGGTGTCAACTAGTGTTTCACTTGACCTGCAACCAATTCATTTGTAAAGTTTGCTAGGACACCTAAGGTTTAAGTATATGAGAATCATGCCAAATATATTGGTTGAAATGGTTGAATACGTTTCAATGCTTCTAAAACAATTCTCGAATTAAAGATGTTTCTAAGTTCTCAGTTGATGGCCGCCATAAAAGCTCTGGAACTATGACCCATTCAAGTAAACATGTTACAATGACTACATATATTACTGTGTTTTTTTGAATATAGAGTGAATTGGCTGACTGTTTTCGGCCAGCCTTAGTTAATTATGCTGTACTAAAATTAGACGTTGATTAAAAACACCTACAAACAAAAGAAAATTGAAACCACCCAGGCATAATTTACATTGCATCAGCGTACATATTTTTTTTCAAGGGATCAATATATTGTTACTATCTTGATTAGAAAGACTTGTCTGCTCATGTAAAATACTTTTTGCATATAATTATCTACCAACCTGCAAACTGGTATGTTTTTTTTAAAACAGACCTCCGACTTCGTATCATGACCAGACTGTGTCTATAATCAATTCCATTAATTGTACCAAAATTTTATTTACAGGGGACCCGTGACGAGAAATGTGTCTAATGTCGAACATACCAATTCCTCGACCATACCGGCCATGCGCAATGCTGTACACAATAATAGTATACTACAGGCCCAAAAACGCCAGTTTCGAGAGAGAAAAGAAAGCATACAATATTCTCCCAGAATGAATACTTCATTGTCACAATATGCCAATGGGTGTCTACAAGGTTTAGTACATATCCTGTAATGGTGAACCGGGCCTGCAGGCGAAGACAACATCAGACCATGAGAAAGATCGCGTGGACCTACGGCTAAATCATCAACCAACCAACCAACCAATGCATTAGAAGTAGACTAACACATGAGCCCAAAACAGTGTATGGGAACCACAAAGAAAGGTACCCGATGTCTTATTAAGGTCAACCGAGGCGATTTTTGTCACCACCACATGCCACGCCCAAAGAACGCACAAATATCCCTGGAGACGCGTCCTCATGATCTCAACCAGGGATTCCAAACTCCGCCCCGATCTGCGCCGTTACCCCTAACTCCCAAGGCCAAATCCCCTATGAAACTGAAATCAAAACATTACTCAACTATACCCCCGGCAGCGTTCCAAAATCTGGTATCCCAAACACATGCGACCCATGGCAATCGCCGAATGAGCCCAATAAAATACAACAATATCGATCGGCCTACCAGCCACCGGGCGCATTCTCCCGTCAGGAAAGCGCGTTTTGATAACGATGCGATCCGCAGCTTGCCCAAATATCAACCCTCGTCAAAAGTAGAGCTCGCCATGTTGCCAGGGTATATATACGTCTACACGTTGACGTCGTTTCTCTCCAAAAATGCCGAGGGAGGATGGGTACAGACGCGCAACCTTTCGAGCCTGAAGCGCCATCAAGACAAGTGGGTTGATGTTGATATGCGTCGTCTGGAGACTTTATTAGTGAAAGTCGGCATGACAACAAAGACGCCGGCCATCCGAATCCTGCAGTGGGCATCCAAATGCAACCACGACTTACAGTGTCTATATCCGGGGTCACATCCGCATTTAGGCCGGTCTAGCCTCTCGAAAATGTTCGGAAACCTTTCCTTGAAAGACAAATCCGTGGCCAAAAATTACGATTCGTATATGGAGCAGCATAGGGGATTCTTTGTCCCGCGGAACGTTCTTCAATGTGAACAGCAGATCCATCTGGTCCTCAAGCAGAAGTTTGGCAGGGGTGAGATACATTGCAAAGGATGCCACGAAAATCCCGCTGATATATTGGTTGAACGGCTGTCCATCTGGGACATTTTCCGGACAAAGGAGGTGCCCGCAGCTAAGACCGACTACAACATCCACAACGAGTGGTTCCCGGTGCCGCGCAACGGCCTCAACGAAGTGTTCTCCATAATCAACGCTGAATGTATGAAATACAAGCCCTAGAAGAGTGCCGCAGTAACAGTCGAAATATCGATACCTTTATTCAAACGGAATCTGGTCTACTTTAGGTTTTGTCTACACCCGACCTACGTGTTCATGTAGGTAGAAGGGTCCACGCCCTCCTCTGGAAACTCGGTGATCTTGACATCGAACCGGGACTGAATCTTCTCCAAAACCTCCTCATCCTCCTTCGACGCCACAAACGATACAGCCAAACCCTTAGTTCCGAATCTGCCGGCTCTGCCGACTCTGTGCAAATACTGGTCAGCCTCGCTGGGCAAGTCGTAGTTGATGGCCAAGTTGATTCTCTCGATGTCAATGCCTCTCGCGAACACGTCGGTGGACACGCAGATACGCTTGTTGAACTCCTTGAACGACTTGTACCGCGCAATTCTCTCCTCCTGCTTCAATCCTGAGTGGATGGCAATGGAAGGGAAGTTGCACGCACACAACAACTTGTTTAACTCGTTCGCCCTGTGCGTAGACTTTACAAAGATAATGACCTGGTTGAACTCCAAGTTGTCCAACAACGTAGACAATTGTCTGTTCTTCTCGTTCTCCGCCAACTTGAGGTAGTACTGTTGCAAGCCATGCAAAGTCAACTTAGCCTCGTCGTCGACAAAGATCTCCAAAGGTGACTGCATGAACTTCTTGCACACAGGGCGGATCTCCTGCGACAACGTGGCCGAGAACATCATCACCTGCTTCTGGTGGGGTGTGTTTCTGAAAATGTCCTGCACGTCTCTTCTCATGTCCAAAGACTCCAAGACCTTGTCGCACTCGTCAATAACAAACGACTTGACGTTTGCTAAGCGAATGGCCTTGTCGGCCACAAGCGCATGCAATCTACCGGGCGTGGCCACCACAATGTGGGGACAGGTGTCCTTGTTAGACAACTTCTCCAAGTCTCTGGCGATAGGGACTCCTCCGTAGAACACGTCGGTTTTGACATCAGGCATGTACTTGGAAAAACGCGCGTACTCATTGCGGATTTGGTACGCCAACTCTCTGGTGTGACAGATTACCAAGGTTGAGATCTCACCAGGAATGGGGTCTAACTGCTGCAAGGTCGACAAAACGAAAACCGCAGTTTTACCCAAACCAGATTTGGCCTGGCATAAGACATCGGTGCCCAAAATCGACTGGGGGATACAGACCTGCTGAACTAAATAGGGTTAGTGAATGAAAATGGATAATTGCGGAATAAGAGTTGGACATGGCTGGGAAAATATGAACGGTGATGTTTAAGAACTTGGAGAACGGGGACGCGGTTGTTTGGTTGTTTGGATCTTTTAAGATGAAGCGTTTTTTCGAGGCACATGCCATAGGTATTTTTTCTAGCCGGTTGACAGCAGAAGCTTGTCACAGATTACATGTGCCTGCGCAAGACAATTCCCGGTACTAAGCAATAGACAGCCAACTTGACTTCAGTGTACTGTTGTATTCTTGAGAAGTCGAATGAGCCAGAAAAAAAAGGTTAAACGTCAAAACAAAACAAAGCACCGAGTAAAGGCTCTCGTGTTGAAGAAGATAGGGAGAATCTCGGTCTCTTGATTAAAAAGATATCTGCATCAAGCATAACCAGGGCGCGGGACATGCGTTTCTCCGCCATTCTCGGTTCTTTTCGAAATCCCATCACGTCCTTCAAGCAGCCAGCTCGTTCAAGTATACGAACCTTCAGAAGGGTGCTCGAAACCACAGTCACCAATGGCTCTCAACAACTCAGGCTTCAAAAGAAAGTCTCTGAAACCAGTGGCATGGATGCCGACGTAAGAGCCCTTTTTGTCGGCATCCTTGTTGGAGGATGCATCCTCGGTCTGAGTCGTGGATGGTTGCACGGCGATCTCCTCTGAGTCGGAGTAATCCAATAATTCTTCCTGGCCTTCGTGGGACATTTGCGTGGTTTTAGTATGAGAATATAGCTATTTGTTTGGAAATGACTTGAGAAATCTGGTGCTGGCATCAATGGGCATTTTTTGGCCTGTACACGCCTGAGGGTGCATACAAGCATAATCTTCCCGTTAGCCGTGCGCGCCCGTCTGGATTCGCATTGGGATACTTGCCATTATTACTTCGTGAGCCAGTGCCAACCGTTTTTACGACTTTGTCAACTTACAATTGAAAACTTTCCGAAGTATGAAACCTGCTGTTATTCTTTTGTGTATGTGATTTTTTTTTCTGAATGTGCTATTTTGTGGTAGTTGTCACCTGATGGTTCGATATACCACCAAGTGATCAATCTCTGGACGTTGGTGATGTATTGGAAAATCTCCATATTCACATATATAGATTGGAAATAAAATGTTGTTCTACGAATGCTATCCAGATATACTAGCATCATCTTGGCCACGAATATGTATAGTCGCATTTGATTTTGGTAGTTTGTGTATTCTCATTGTCTGAGCAAGTGATTGGCTCGGCAAGCATAGTCATAGAGCCTTGCCAAGGAAGCTTGTGCGAGGAGCTTCGTAAGGAGATATCCGAAGGCGGCACGACCAGGCTAACTGAACGCAAAATATTTTTGCGGCCAAATCGTGTTGAATTTCCGTCGCAGCAGTTTTGCCCAGGCAAGACATGTAGTATGGCAGTATGCTTCTGTCAGATTAAGGCTGGCCACTACAGAAATTCGCAGCGGCGTTTCCCACCCAATAATTACACAAAGGCGAGAAATATATAGGCATTCATTTAAAAGCAACATGTGACATGCTGTAGCAGCATATACTGAACCTTCGTGTACCACCAATCAAACACCATTCTTTGTATACTCATTATTGGCATTGGTGGTAAATGAATACTTCGTATATTGCGCGCAGTCGGTCGCTCTTTGTGGTGTACGGATCTTATGAGGGGCCCCGAGCACTGCTTGATTCACTCAGACCTAATGTCGGAATCTCCCGCTGCCTTACCTAAAACACGCAACAACATCTCACAAAAAAAGAGAAGAAAATGAGAGCCTCGCTCGTCCTCGGTCTCATGAAGCCGTTATGTCCCACTGTCCGTATTGCCGCTGCATCTTTGCGCCCCGGGCCTGTGTTTTACAGAGCACGGCTGGTCCGCTCAACGGCCTTCACTCGGCATGCGTCCATCAGCCCCAATGACGATGAATCCAGTGTTCAGAAGTTGATAGGCGAGCTCAACGCGAACCCCGAGATCCGCGAGACGTTGGCGAAGTTTCAGGAGCTTCTTTTGGCCAAAGGCTTGACCCCAGATAAGCCGCCGTCGATGATGGAGGTCATGCGCATCTTCGCCGACAAAGAGGTGCGTGTATTGGCCGGGGAATTAAAGGCCCAGTTTGACAAGGCGGGGATCCAGATCACGCCTGAGCAGATGAATCTGATGATGGGTATGTTCAAAAAGTGAGGCGACAGGGACCGGCCTCGCCGCATGTATATAGTATATAAGCAACACGTCAAGGCACGTCAAGGAATCCTTATCCCCTTTCTTCTCTTACCCTCCCCCTTCCCCCAAAACTGTCGTAGTCTTCTTTTCCCCTTCCTTTCTGTCGTGTGTCATATGGGCGCATGGCACAGGCCTTACATTGAGCCCATTGAAAACGCATTAGTGTCCGGCTACAGCGCTATACACCACACATACACCGTTCCCGCGTGCAGGCGCTACTTGGAAAATGAGGCGGAGATCTCGGCGGCCTCTTCCACCGCCCGGGCGATGGCACCGCGCACGCCGGCGTCCTCCATCTTCAACAAGCCGCCGATGGTCGTTCCGCCAGGTGTACACACCTTGCTCTTCAAGACTGCGGGATGCTCGCCCGTCTGCAAAACCATCTTGGCGGTGCCCTCCATGACCTTGGCTGCGGCCGTGCGAGCCACGTCGTGCTGGAGCCCCATGCGCACGCCACCGTCGTACAACGCCTCCATCATGAGGAGACAGAACGCGGGCCCCGAGCCCACAAGCGCGGTCGCTGCGTCCATATTTTTCTCTGGGATTTCCATTGCCGTGCCAAGAGTGTCTGCGAGCGCCAACACCACGGTCTTCTGCGCCTCCGTCGCCGATGCCGCAAACGCCACAGTGGCCATTCCGCAGCCGTACCTTGCAGGCGTGTTCGTCATCACACGCGCCACGTTAGGAGTGAATATGCTCAACTGCTTGATTGTAACGCCCGCTAAGAGCGACACGAGCAACGGCTCGTGGCCCATCGAGCCCTGTATTTCCGCGTGCACCGTCTGGTAGTGGAAGGGCTTGCACCCCAAAATCACAACGTCTGCCGCCGCCGCCGCGCGCTGCCTTCCAGCAACGTCGCCGTGCACCTCCACAAAATCTTGTGGGTACGTCGCCTTCAAGTCCGCCGTGTCTCCTTGCACGCAAAGGTGTATTTTCCCGGGAAACGGCCGCACCTTCAGCCCGAGAATTGCCGATACAAATGCCGTGCCCATTACTCCGGCCCCCATGACCGTCAATGTGAATCCGTCTTCAATTGCCATTATGTTTTTTTTTATTTGGCGGGCCCTGTGTTTGTGCTGCAGTGGGTGGTTGTTACGCTGAGGGGTTCGAGGGGGTCTAGGGCTGGACGCTTGGGCATGGGTGGTTTCCTAGGGCCGCGATAGCCATTGTGTGCA
Organism: Metschnikowia krissii; assembly: GCA_030561945.1. Classification (NCBI taxonomy): domain Eukaryota; kingdom Fungi; phylum Ascomycota; class Pichiomycetes; order Serinales; family Metschnikowiaceae; genus Metschnikowia; species Metschnikowia krissii. The sequence continues at coordinate 67,952 of JAKTYP010000080.1, read as the reverse complement.
GGTTGTATCCTCGCTTTCACCTTCCTTTTGGAGACGGCGCCGGGCCGCGCCCGCTATGATGGTGGATTCGGCGGGGTCTGAAGAGCATGCTTGGAGTATGAGCCATTGAGGGCGGCCCGCAGACACCAGTGCTGTTTGATATTACTGTTTGGTATTACTGTTATTATTATCGTCATTAACATTAGCATCAATGTTAATGTTAATATTAATGTTGTTTTATTTCATTTTATTTTATTTTATTTTATTTCATTTCCCATTTATTTATTTGTCATCCTTTTTGGTGTCTAGTGGAGAAGCCATCTCCAATTTTTTTCTTTTTCGCACTTTCCTTGACAAAATGGGGCCATTATCTGGTCAGGATATCCAGAAAATTAGAATCCTCAATGCTGTTTAAGGTGTCAAAATTATACCTCGAGCAAAAAAATTCATCTCAACGCCCCAGTCAAATATCCTGGAGACCTGCTACTGGAGTTTTGTCTTATTTTCTGTGTTTTTCTCTAAGAATATTCCCGTATCACGATTTTGAGTTTTTTCTTCCTTGCTTTGTCTTTGGGCCATATGGCCCGCCGCACGCACTCCAGTCTTTATTTGGCCATGTCGCCCCACTGCACTCGGGCCAGAATTAGACGATTGCGCATGTGCTTTTGGCTCTAGCGCTCGCCGCCAAGATGGCCCGCGGCCTATACCGGCATGGTTTTTTTCGAAGCAAAGCATCTCGGGCCGTCTACGAATTTTTTTTTTTTTATTCTCTTTCGTTTTGATTATTCGATCTATTCTGCTTCAAACGACCCAGCCCGAACTCCATTATTTTGATACTGGCGTCCTATTTTCATACCTCATACTAACACATGATATAAATATATATATATATATATATATGTGAAATTTATCTCATTTGATTTTTTATTATATCTGATTTTAGCTATTTTCTGGCTCTGCCATTGTTCATATACCTGACTCAGCCTCGCGCAATCCCCTCTGCTTCCCACCAGAATCACTTGCATGTACGCATGTACTAACCAAAAAGAAGTATACCCAAAGGACAGATACTTGCTTAGCGTTTCTTGGAATTCTAAAAAGATCATAAAGTATTTCCATATAACTTACGACGCCCGCCCCAGAACCAGGATAACGAAAAAAACCCCCTCGTTTCTTGGACTATCTTTTTGCGACTCCAATTTGAACAGATTCTGCAACAATCACCACTGTGCCTGGCACCCAGACTTGATATCCTTTTCTTTTTTTTTGTCTTCTGGTACACACAAAACTGCTAAATTTCGGATTATTTCTCCAGTTATAGAAATAAGACTCCTGTCTAAGCAGATCTCTGATATTTTTCCTGGCAAAAACTGGTGCCTTGTTGCCGAAAATGCCCTTCGACAAATCGCTTCTTCGGGAGTGTCCCGTATTATACCCTTCTCCGAGTGAGTTCGATGACCCCATCATGTACATGTCGAGCCCACAGGTAAAAGAGTTGGGTAATAAGCATGGCTTACTAAAAATTGTGCCGCCGCCCGCATGGAAACCGCCTTTTTCCTTGTCGCCTTCATTCACCTTCCATACCAGAATACAGAAGCTCAGCGACTTGGGCATCACTTCCAGAAGCAGAAAATTCTTTATTGACAATCTCAACAGATTCCTCAAAATGTCCAACAAGATGCCTGTCAACGAGTGGTTGCTTTTTCGCTCAGAGAAAATACACTGCTACGATTTGTATCTTGCCATGACTAAGGTCTCTCCCGAGGCACTCTCTACCGGCAATCTTACTCTTGAACAAATGGCCAACATCAACATCATATTTCGGCTTCCCCTGCACAGCGAGTTTCTTTTAAAGGAGTATCGCAAAAAGATTTTGCCGTACGCCCGGTACTTGGCCTCCAATGGCGACCATTTTGATTTCCCAGAGGCAGACCCGGGTGACTCTGAAAGCTGCGTGATCTGTAAAAAGAAGCACTCCCCAACTACCACTTTGTTGTGCGACAATTGCGATGACCAGTACCATATGCGGTGTCTTCTGCCTCCTCTACAGGAAATACCAAAAGGTTCCTGGTACTGCGACAAGTGTCTAATAGGTACTGGTGAGTATGGCTTTGAAGAAAACCGTGAAGTCAAGTATACCCTCCAACAATTCTATAACCAGTGTCATGAATTCGATAGAAGGTTTGTCTTGACTTTCGGGAAACCAGGTCAGCCGATGACATTAGACGAAATAGAAAGAATATTCTGGAATCTCGTCGAGGAGGAGAACTCACTGATCAAAGTCAAGTATGGTGCCGATATTCATAACCTGAAATTGGGAGAAATAACTGGCTTTCCCACTTCAGAGTACTCGACTCCAGTATATTCTGGTCAAAATGGCCAGCCTGTAGACCCCGTTTACAAGGCTCTTCACGAAGTGTACGCAAAACATCCTTGGAACCTCACTCAGCTCCCTTTCGCAAAAGGCTCGCTACTAAATCATATCGAGACGGAGATCTCTGGAATGACAGTGCCGTGGATCTACGTGGGATCTCTTTTATCAACGTTCTGCTGGCATGTCGAAGATCACTACACACTTTCAGCAAACTACTGTCATTTTGGCAGCACAAAGAAATGGTACGGCATTCCAAGTGAATTCGCCGACAAATTCGAACAGCACTTAAAATCTTTGGCACCTGACTTATTTCAAAGACAACCTGACTTACTCCACCAATTGGTCACGCTTATATCTCCATCAAAACTTGCAAAAATCGGGATTCCTTGTGTTTATGCTGACCAGAACCCCCATGAGTTTATTGTTACATACCCGCGAGTATATCATGCTGGATTTAATAGTGGGTTCAACTTTAACGAAGCCGTGAATTTCACAATGGATTCATGGCTAGATTTCGGCAAAAGATCAATCCAAGACTATAGATCAATCCGAAAAGAAAATGTTTTTGACCATTTCAAACTCATTGAAAACATACTAAAGGATTTTTCAAGCGACAGAAGGGGATCATGGAACAACCGAACAGAGGTTGTAGGCAAATGCATAAGGGAATTTGAAAGTCATCTACAACGGCAAATGAGTCTTGTCAGAGATTTGGAGAGTGAAAAATTGAAGAAAATCAGCATATACCCCCATAACAAAGGCTATGTCAATATGGAGAACTCATTGTTGACGCCGAGAAGCAACCAAAACGAAGATTTTGCCAAACTCAACGAGGAGGAAGACAACCTATGCGACATATGCCGTGTTTCAATCTCGTACCAATACTGTGATATTAACAACCGAAACCATCGGTTCGGGAAATGGTATAATGGCAGGCAGAAGAAAGAATCGAAAGTTCTACCTGTGAATAAACTTTTGACACCTAGTGCGTCACCCGATGTGACCCATAATGGCGACTCAATCTCACGCAAAAGTGCCGAGGAGATTGCTTTGTCGCAATCAGCAGAAGCTTTAGAAGACCTACAGCATAGTGAGGAGGAGATCGAAAAACCCACCTCAAGTGACCAATTCGAGGAGCTTATAAAAGAGGCCAAACGGAAGATGAAAGACGAGGAGAACATGGAAAATGCGGGGTTCAAAGGCACGAAGAGACGCCAGCTAAGAAGATTGGATACCAAGAATTATGCTCCTCAGCCAGTCTCGACCGAGCCAGAGAGGGGAAAATTGGGTAATATGAGCCAGATGAAGAAGGTGCAATATAGCTCCCTTCTTCATCAGCTCAACCAGCTCGATAAAGTCAAACTATGTTTGGAATGTACTGTGAAGATGTGTGGTACACATGGAGAAAAAGTGCCGAAGGGCTCGCAGATTCTGTTTAGGAAAGAGTTTCTGGAGATGCAATCTGTGTTGACCCACGCAAAGGATCGATACCACGCGTTGCTCGAAGAATGAATCATACTACCGCTTGCATAGTCGGAGCAAATTGTATTGTACCCAATAAGCCCCGTTGAGCCACTTTGAATAAATAGAGTAATGCACTAGAGAAGGCGATAATTTTGGGTGCAAGGGCAATTTGGAAGAATGCCACCAAGGGTAGAATGGGCGATTTCGCACCCAAGCGAATGCGCATGGTTTCATTGGTAGCGAAATGCGTCTCTTTGCTAGCGAGTAGACGCCATGCAGTTTATTTTTCTTGCCGAAATTCAACGATACGAGGTACTTGCGCTTAGGCCTGGACAACTGGTATGTGATGAGAGTTTTCCGATGGGACATGGTGTAGGTTGCAGGGCACCTCTTGGAGTCAGCAGGGCAGTTTCGTAAGAAACCGTGCTTTGAAGGGCTAGAACAAAACAAGGGTATGAGCCACGCGTGCATCGGTCTGCGAGATAGTGGGTCAGGCCCAATCGAGGGAAACCGCCACGCTTCTACATTATTTGGGCATTTTGGCTATTGATGTTGGTGCTTTTTGCACAATAAGGCCACAAAAATAGCAAAAATAAAGAATTCAAAAAAAATAAAATAATAATAACTACACGTTAAGAAATATTATACATAAACATGTATGCAAAGTGTAGAACTGGAAGAATGGATCCGTCTTAAACCTTTCATTATGGTCCTGGCATGTGGCAGTGGTACTTGGAATCACTAGAACACCAGGGTCCGGGTCTCCACGAATGGCGCGGAGTAGAGCGGTGCTCGGCCCGGCCAAGCCTATGTTTAATCCCGTCGCCCACCAATTTTCGCGTGAGCCGCATGGGGCCGACCTCCGCAATTACGTTCTTAGGCTCTGAACATGCCATGTTTCTAATAACATGCCAGGCTACGGACCCGCCGGCGCCTTTTTTTTCTTCTTTTTTTTTCTTTTTTTTTTTTATTGCACAGAAAACTCAGCCGAAATGTGCAATTGGAAACCGGGCGTTGTCTGTTTCTTTTCTTTTCTTTTTTTTTTTCTCTTTCTTTCTTTCTTTCTTTCTTTATTTCTTCACCCCAAGTTGCTTCCCAGGCGTTCCTTATTATATGCTAATATGCTCACGTTCTGAAGCAGAGCGCCCCGCGGTCCCGTGCCCAGCGGTGCGCCGGGTGTGCGGGTAACCCACGCTTGCCCAATGAAAAAGGCGGTCGCGCCCGGAAGGCCAGCCCGCACGATCATTGGTCAGCTTTAGGGCCTGCGCTACCTCGGACCGGCATGGAGATTCGCGGACGAGCCCACCAGCGAAAACCATATAATTCTCACACCGGCCCTCGCACCCTTTTTTTCTTATAGTCCAACAGTGAAACATCATCTAACAAACGATGGTTCTTCCAAGATTGTTTAACACTGCCTCCCGCGGTGCCTTCACCGCCGCCAAGCGCAATGTCTTGTTCAACAGAAGCTTGGCCACCGCCGCCGCTGCCAACGGTAAGGTTAGGTATGTACCTCGGTTTTTTTTTTTTTCACCTTGCTCGGTGAAACTTAGTTTCGGGCGTGTTCCTCAACTCTAGCAAGGGTCGGCCTGGACATTGGATATGCATTGATGCAGAATTGGGGGTTGTTGTCAAGTCCGTGTGTGTGCCGGTGCTGGTGCCGGTGCTGGTGCTGATCAACTCGCCAATATCGACATTCCTTAGGTCGTCCAATCTGCCTGATTGGATTCGACGATTGGTAGATTTACCTGATCCAAGGAACTGCCCAACGCTTCCGAGCTCCTTCCAGAAACTTTCGCGTCGGCGTTCCGCATACAGCCTGGGCATGTTCATTCATGAATTTGATATATGTGCGAGCCCCTGATTGGATGAGTCCAATGTCCATGACCAAGGAACCACGTCGGTCCCGTGACCGACCCCGTATGTCTACACCCATACACATAGTCGTACTAACAAATACAGAGCCGTTATCGGTGCCGTCGTCGATGTCCAATTCGAGGAGGGTAACTTGCCTGCCATTTTCAACGCGTTGACTTTGAAAAACGGCGAGCAGTCCTTGGTTTTGGAAGTTGCCCAGCACTTGGGTGAGAACACCGTCAGAACCATTGCTATGGATGGTACCGAGGGTTTAGTGAGAGGCGCCACTGTCCACGACACCGGCGCTCCTATCTCTGTGCCAGTTGGTCGTGAGACCTTGGGCCGTATCATCAACGTCGTTGGTGAGCCTATCGACGAGAGAGGTCCTATCAACACTAAGAAGAGAAACCCTATCCACACTGACCCACCTTCGTTCGTCCAGCAATCCACCTCCGCTGAGGTTTTGGAGACTGGTATTAAGGTCGTCGACTTGTTGGCCCCTTACGCCAGAGGTGGTAAGATTGGTTTGTTCGGTGGTGCCGGTGTCGGTAAGACCGTGTTTATCCAAGAGTTGATTAACAACATTGCCAAGGCCCATGGTGGTTTCTCTGTGTTCACCGGTGTCGGTGAGAGAACCAGAGAGGGTAACGACTTGTACCGTGAGATGCAGGAGACCGGTGTCATCAACTTCGAGGGTGACTCCAAGGTCGCCTTGGTCTTCGGTCAAATGAACGAGCCTCCAGGAGCTAGAGCCAGAGTTGCTTTGACCGGTTTGACCATTGCCGAGTACTTCAGAGATGAGGAGGGCCAGGATGTCTTGTTGTTCGTCGACAACATTTTCAGATTCACTCAAGCCGGTTCTGAAGTGTCTGCTTTGTTGGGTCGTATTCCATCTGCTGTCGGTTACCAGCCAACCTTGGCCACCGACATGGGTGCTTTGCAAGAGAGAATTACCACCACCAAGAAGGGTTCCGTCACCTCCGTCCAGGCCGTCTACGTGCCAGCCGATGACTTGACTGACCCCGCTCCTGCAACCACTTTCGCCCACTTGGACGCCACCACCGTGTTGTCCAGAGGTATCTCTGAGTTGGGTATTTACCCAGCTGTTGACCCATTGGACTCTAACTCTAGATTGTTGGACGCCACTGTTGTCGGCCAGGAGCACTACGACGTTGCCACCAACGTTCAGCAAACCTTGCAGGCCTACAAGTCCTTGCAGGATATCATTGCTATTTTGGGTATGGATGAGTTGTCCGAGGCCGACAAGTTGACCGTCGAGAGAGCCAGAAAGATCCAGAAGTTCTTGTCCCAGCCATTCGCTGTCGCTGAGGTTTTCACAGGTATTGAGGGTAGATTGGTGAGATTGGAAGACACTGTCAGATCTTTCAAGGAGGTTTTGGACGGTAAGTACGACCACTTGCCCGAGAACGCCTTCTACATGGTGGGTGGTATCGAGGATGCTGTCGCCAAGGCCGAAAAATTGGCTGCTGAATCTAAGTAAGCGTGCCGCTGCATAACATGACTGAATGATTGGCCCAGTAGATGATACTACCATACGTATGTGCACATCGACCCACTTGACATAAAAATGAATACATTCAAGAACGATTACTTTTCTTCGCGTAGTCTACACGCCACTCTTGGTCACACAAGAAGCTTTTTCTTCTTTTTCTTCTTCTCCTCCTTATCCTTCTTGCCGTTGGGCTTGGTAACTTTTGCCGCAAAACTTCTCCACAGTTGGACCCGCGTGTCTCTGTCGTGTTCCCAACGAGTCTCCCAGGCGCGTTTCAACTCACGATCTTTAGCAGCCGTCTTAAGTTCCAGCTGCTTCATGACTTCTTGCCGCTGGTTGTACTCGCGTTCGATGACGAGGTCCTTTTCATGCTGTTGTAGTACTTCCCGTACCCTCTGGCGGATGGCCCGGTTGGTGTCGTGGTCAAAGTCATCTACACGCGCGGCGCCGAGCCCGTCGGCGACCTGCTGGTAAAGCAACAAGAGGTTTTCTTTCTGGGCGTATCGCGTTCTCATTTCCTGGTCCTGATCCTGGTGCTGGTTTCCGTTCCCGTCGCTGTCACCCGGAGGTTCTGCCGAGAGAACCAAGTTGGCTTTTTTTAGTAGGTCAAACGCACGCGGCGCGTGCTTATTGGCAGTCTTATCGGGGTGGATTTGTAACGACTTGTGCCGAAAGGATTTGCGGAGCATGGTGGTCCATGACGTGTGCGTTGCGAGTGGATTGATTTGCAAGATGGCAAAGTAGTCTGTGGCCGGACACGCAAGTACGCGTGCCACCTCACGGTCTCGAGCGACTTCACTTTCCTGAGCATGAAGATGTGCGTCTAGTTCTGCCATGGGGAGTATGGTGGGAGAATGGATTGATTAGACTTGGGTGTTTATAAGACTGACGGGCCGGCGCACGATGGGCATCGTGCGCGAAGATTTCGGGCTGGTGCCATGGACCTAGACTGCGTGGGCCTACCATGCCGACGGATCCCGTTGAAACCTGTTAGGTTCTTTAGGATTCTGCTGGTATTGCTGGTGGCTTGATCCGAGTAGCGCGGGGCCGAACCTAGATCGATGCAATTTTGGATTCCGGGGAGGTGGGGGGGGGGGGGGGTTTAACAGCTCTGATGACCACTACCAGCTAATGAACATACTAGAATCGTTGTTATATTGCTTACGAAAATCCACACACATATAGTAGCTAGTATTGTGAGTTTGTTCCACGCCGCTAATTGTCAAACCCAGGAGACTTTCATCAATTCGCAAATAAAATCATACGTTGAATCTTACATATTTTGGGAACGTTGCCCTTTAAGTATTTAATCTCCTTTGATACCTTCATATCAAATCTATCGCTGGAATAGTTCCTGCCCAATCATATCTTTATTCAAATTATTAGTGCAGAATTAAACAGGTATTACTGAGTGACGGCGTAAATGCAAGATATTTTAAAAAAAAAAAAATCTTAACTTATTCTCCACGGATTCTGGGAGATGTGGGCAGTAGTTCTAGAAAGTGAAAGAGAGGCCTTCATTTAAAATCACAAGTCGCCACAGATGCTGATTAATGGCCGTGGCGACCTTGTCCCCAGATTTCGCACCCACTGTCCGCAGCGCACTAACAAAAGCCATCGTGAGTTCTAAGCCAGTACCTCGCACTCTTTACCCCACGAACTGTCCCCAAAATCAGAGAACGTTCTTCAAAACTCTGCGCTCTCGTGTTGACTAGAACTTACCTCTATCTCCTTGATGTCTAAGATGTCTGCACCACCTGCATATGCCCCAACGGCGACTCTGTCGTATACTCTCTCAAACGACCAAACCCAATATCAAAGCGAGGTTACCAGAGCCTCACTCACACCGACCAGCACACATAAGTCAGTATACGACTCGCTCTGCGAGCTTTACTCTATTATCACCGTAACAGAGACAGTGGAAAATGCCTTTGTGAAAGATTTCGTGACAGACAAGGAGAAGTATACGTCAACAATCATGCGGCTTGTGAACCAGTGCCAGATTCTTGTGGAAAGCGTTCGCGCCAGCCCCACCCACGAGCAAATTCTACGAAGCATTCTCCCGGATCTTATGGCTGACGCCAGCAACTTACTTCATGTTCTTGCGGCGCGGTTCAACTTGCATGCGCCACTTGCAATCGACAGGCTCATGAAAGGGGTCCCGGCTACGATCGAGCACTTTCACAAACATGTGGAGCGTGCCGAGCCAAAGGCAAACTTGTCAGAAATAGATTCGCCTAAGTATGGGTCCCAAAAGCTGTCTACTGCGAGTGCACGCCTTGTTGCAGAGGCCACCGGTAACTTCATCACGCTTATGGACGCGCTCAAGTTGAATTACAACACCAAGTCACAGCTTCATCCGCTCCTCAGTAACTTGGTAATCAGCCTCAATGAATTGGTCACACGTGAAAATAGCCAGGCTGTGGCGCTCGACTTTCCAGGCAAGCTGAAGTTGGTCAGTTGGCTCATTAAGCTCAACAACTTAGCCGATAATGACACACTTTCATCAGAAGAGATTGAACTTTTTCTCCTGGACTTAGATGCATCATATCATGGGTTTTACGACTCTTTAGAGTAGACCATGGGGGCCGTTGAAATGGATGCGTGTCTTCTGTTCTTGAAACACCTAAACAGCGAAAGCAAAGATTCTTCCATTCACAATGCAAGATAAAGCGCTTATTGTAATGGGTACTACAAAGACATATTGTCTCTGTTTTCCAAGGATGTAAATTAAGGATTCTCCTGTCTTTATATCCGTATGGCACAACAGCGAATGTTAGAAAGATATTTTTCTCATGCTACTGCCTCAGGTCGAAACAATATAGCGATGATATATGTACCTTCCCCAATCAATCATGAACAGCAATAACCCACAGGTTTTAATGTTGTTCAAAGTTGTTGGTGACAGTTGCCGATGTGTAAAACAATACTCATATCCGCTCGAGATCCCCTCTACCCCCGGCAGCGATACCCTCCAGCCATTCTTGAAATCAGACATGTTTTTTTAAGGATTTCAGTTATTGGTTGATAATTTAAACTCTACCAAGCACATCTGTCAAAAACAAAATGATGGTTCTGAAAATAGGAAAACCACCGTGCATAAGTCTTCTTTCGGCATCATAAATGACTGGGAGTAGCAATCTCGACATCACATTGGTTTCAAAACAAGTTTTGAGTTTGAGAATTGAAACGGATACTTTTATGTTGCTGAATAGTTGTTTATTCAGAATAAGAAAGCCCATACCGGAAGTGATATCTATTCATGAAGCAAGTCGACAATAGCTTATCACAACGTAGCTAAAGTTTTACCGCTAAAACTTTACTGAATCACTCTTTGTAGGCTTTGACAGAGAAGAAAATTTTGAGTTCTCAAGACCATTGTGTCAGTGATACAATAGAAGTATACATTCATTTACATATATTTGTGTGTCTATATGCATGTGTGTGTTTTCCCAAAGATCTGTTTGTAGAAGCGGTATTTGTTTCTAAGAGACCTTCTCTATCTTAACAGACAAATCTAAATTTATCTTATCTAATAATCAGATAGTAAGGCCAATGTTGATGTAACATATACGGATCTACCTTATATCGAGGTCCCACACTAAGAGTGAGGGAGAATCGAGCGTCAATAAAAATCTAAACTATGGACTCAATTTGCTCTGCGTAGCTCAACACATTCTTGATCATAGCTGCGTTATCAGAGGTCAGTACTTTGCTTTCGCCGTTGTCAAAATATACCACGCCGTCTTTGAACCCCCAATTAGTCACGCCAAGATCTTCACGCAAGGCCATCTCAAACAGCAGATCTGACTGCTCCTGGGGGTAGTACAATAGCGTTTTGCAGTTTGTCACTGGAATCGAGTCACTTGTCTTCTCGAGCGAACGAGCAATTTCAACACGCAATGTGTTGCGCAAGCTGTCGGTGAAATGCCTATACTCCTTGCATGGCAACTCTGCATCATCCTGCAACAGCTTCCAGATCTTGATATAGTTGCCTTCCATCAAATTGCGTTCCAAATCAATCGGATATTGCAAGAACTGGTCTTGTTCCACATTAATGAGAGGTGAGCTGTGAATCAGCTCCAACTCCACGTGATACTTTGAGACCAGGCCCTGCGAGAGCAAGTATATCAAGAAGAGCGAAATGATTTTTGTTGAGTCCGTGTTCTCTTCACGCTGAGCGTGCAAGCGGGCAGATCCGTAAAACGGTCTCAAAGAAGCGAAATAATTTTCGAAGCCTTGGTAATCGGAGATCAAGAGCAGCAGCAACGCGCCAATCTCTAATATCCGCTCGGAAATTTTGAGATCGTTTAACAGTTCCGTTTTTTCGGTGTTAATGGCCAAGGGCACAAGCAAATTGTGTTTGATCAATTCGATCTTGATGGGAGGAAGCAACTTCTGGCATTTCTCATAGTTTTCGGCATCAAACAGCGCATACAATTCCTCTGTGAGTTTAGGGAGGGCCATCACAAAAAAATTTGAGTGTGTCTGTAACTATTATAAAAACTTGAATAGAAAGTTCAAGATAGGGAATTGCTAGTGTATTTGGACTACCACCCATGGCATGTTGTTAGTGCGTGAAGTGGGGTGGTGGCGATGTCGTGTCTTAACCGATAATAGTTACGTTGATTTTGACAAACAACATTCACAGTTTGGATACCCTTAGGTTCTTTTGTATTCATTCAAATATACGTCGGAAGTTTTAGACAATGACTGATGTAGGCAATAAAAGCTTTGTTTTTTGCACACTGATAAGCATATTATCTCACGTTTGTTAGAACCTCGAAATTACGAACTTTCATCTCTACTATGTTCAGCCGTAACAAGAGAAAGTCAAGGAAAAATGTTTTTTTAAATTTGCAATTTTGTAATTTTGCTTGTTTCATTCAATGAAAAATAGATAGTGGGTGTCCAATTCTTGGTATATATGCTTGTTCTTCTATGTTGAAAAAAGAAGTGCAAAACGCTACACTCAAACCAAAAACTAAACGCCCCTATAGTTTATTAATTGCCGTCCAACAACACTTATTGTAAACCAACATATTATCTATGTCCAAACACGTAAAAATTTTTGATTTTTCCTAGTTTATGAGAATTCTTGAAAAAGTGAATGGAAAAAATAGCAAAAACATGATGAATGTTCTTCAACGTTTGCCTTTGGAATTTACATAGTAAATTATTATCTCCAAAGTAAGCGACTAAACGAAAATTTGGAAACGCTTTTCTCTTTCAATACGTGGCATTACTTTACAGCTTTTTCCAATAATAAACAATATATCTTGCATGTTTCTTTTTCCTGCTATTTTCCAAACTTCATTCTCAAATTTTCGGAGTCAAAGTCCTTGTAGTGACGCCATGAGGTATACTGCGCGTTGGCTAGATATCACATTCCCCAAAAAGAATATCACGACCAGACACGTATTTCAATGTTACCTGAGAAAGACACAATAATGCGGCAGTGTTTTTAGCCTTATTATTACTATTAACACATGCTCCAATTCTGACTTTCTATAAGTTGCAGTCCTATATTTTCGAATATCCTATCTTTCCTAAAACATTTAGCTTCTTGTGTAATCCTTTTCATATTATTTGAAATCATTTTTTAGCTACCTTTCTACAGACGGACAAATATAAAAACAGCCTGTCATTTGGTCAAAACCGTGCTTTTCCAAACCCCACATGTTACACGATCATTTTTTATACTGTTCCTCTGCGTTATGCATGACCCTCAACCAAACGAAAGTGGTTTTTGGTCTAGACGAATATGCGGTACAGGTTGCAAAGAACTGCAGCTAGAATCGATTTCGTTTACTCACACACACAGTTTTGTGCTTTTTTTTTCTAAATGTGAGTAAGCAAAAACTTGCAAAACACCTGGACTGAATCTAAAGCCCCTCAAACTTTAACGAACTTACATACAATTGTTGAGAAATAATCCACTTTCATTTATAAGCTTTGTCAGTAGAAACAAAGAATACACTTTGCTCCCACTCTCTTGTATGTAATTCTGCATAAAGAATTATCTTCTCGTCAACCCATGCAAGTGAATGTCGATTATGCAATCCTCATGTCCATCAATCCTGCAACACATCCTTCTCCGCAATAACAAAAGTGTCTTTCATCTGCTCTTGGGGGTGATGAGTTTCTATATAAGAAAGAGCCTCTTCCAAGATCTTCTTTTTTTTTGATATCATTCATCACCCTAAATCCTCTACTTTTCCTTTCAATAATGAAATTCACGTACGCTTTTGCCTCCACCTTCGCTGCGCTTGTTGTTGCTTCTCCAACCGTCCAAACACAAGCTAGAGAGTTGGAATCTGTTCCAGATACCACTTTAGCAGTTGTCTCATCCGCCAGCACTCTTGCTTTGGAGATTGCTGAAACCGATTCCGTGAACTCTGGCTTATCAGACTTGAATTCTACTACAACCAATGATCTTTTGCATGAGCTCCAGAACTTTCTTGATGTTGTTGTTCAAGATGTAGAGGATTTAGCCTATGTCGCTGGTATTGAAGTCACAGAAATCTTTGAAAATACAGGCATAACCGTTACCGAGAGATCTGTCAAGAGATCTGAAGTACAAAATGAAGAACTTAACGAAAAAGGTTTTGGATTTGTGGTAGAAGGTTTAGTGGAAGACGTTTTCCTGTCCCTTCAAAACATCAGCAATGTCTCTGGAGTCAGTTTGATTGGTACTGTCTTGTCTTTAGTGGACTTGTAAGTAGCCTCCACGATATGTTTTTCCGAACGACTCTTGGTTTTCATTATCATATACTGCTACAAATATAAAACATTTTTTTTTTTTAAATGAAGACTTAGAGGCACTCTAATTTATAATGGAATATGCCCCATATGTTTAATGCCGAATTTCGTACATTTAATTCTGTTCCCACGAGATATATCAATTTAGGTTTTCTCTATATGTCCAAGGTATTTTAAGGCGTGGAAAAAGATTGCAAGTTTTAAAAAATTTAACCAAAACTCGCATGCACAACCCATGACTATTGAATGGATGATTTTGGACGTAAAATGAAGTCAAGTTAACTTAGAATATTCTCTCTCTCGAATTTTGACTTTTCAGATTGCCACTTAAATATACGTATTAAATTATGTTGTTTGCGGACTGCTTCTTTATAGGCCAATTTGACATATTGACCCTCTCCATCATTATATAAATGCGATACCTGAAAGCGTTCGAGATACAAAGGATAATCCATCAAAGACGCATTGTAATTACAAGATTGAGCAGGTTAAGTTGGCGAGGGGGCATAGTCGAGATTCTTTTCTGAAGGGGGCCATTATCATAGGACAAGAAGATTCTGGTATCTCATTGGATATTTAAACACAGACTCGCTAAGCAAAAACTACGTTATGAAAATACTGATGATGTACTGGTTTGTTGCATCCACCTGACGAAAAAGAAGCATCAAGCCCAGCCCCCTTTAAGCATCCAAGCAATCTTGGCACTTTTTGCGACAAGGCACTTTGCTTTCTAGTCGAAAAATATACACACACAGCAGAGGGCCGAGCGCCAGTCGTTCATTAGCACGGCACATTCTAGTCGTCTTACCAAAAACGGTTGCATGAGCAGGTATTGAAGATAACACAAAGAAAGTGCGCGGAAAGTGTAGATATCTACCCGACTACAAAACATCTCGTATCTGGCCAAGCCATAGGCTCCAACCAGCGTCGCTACTACAAACCAAATGCACCTGTGCATATTGAGGGCCGTTGAGTCATCGTTTGATCCGAGGGCAAAAGTGTCCACCCCCCCCCGGAACTCGCTCGGTGACTAAGCGAGCGTACTCGGAAGATCAAGATTCACTCACCCGCGAAGGAGCACATCCTCATAAATCAAACAGGGAATCAGAAGACCAACACTTCCTCAATTTTTTCTCAGCCTCAGATTAGATTCTTCAGAGTCCGGGCGCCAAAATCTGCGAACACCTTCATAAACACGACCGCGAAAATAAATATGCCTTCTTGCTTGTAACTGTCACGTGACAATATCGGAATGCAGGTCTAGTCTGAGGAAAAAGCGCATTGCCCGCGAGATCCGAGGGCGAAAAAAACCATAGAAAAGACCCGGCAAGTCCGCCATCTTCGTCCAGTAATTAGAAATATGTGTGGAATCTACGCTGCCTATAGGCAACCAAACGTTGAGGCCTTCAAAGACAAGGCGCTTCAGAACACAAAGAAGATCCGGCACAGAGGCCCGGACTGGTCCGGCAACGTCGTGGCCAACAACACGATCTTGTGCCATGAGAGATTGGCTATCGTGGGCTTAGACTCCGGCGCCCAGCCGATCGTGTCCCCAGACGAACGGTACTCCTTGGCCGTGAATGGCGAAATTTACAACCACATCCAGTTGCGAGAGCAGTTTGGTGAGTACGCGTACAAGTCTTTGCTGGACTGCGAGCCCATCATCCCTTTGTTTGAGAAATATGGCGTGGATGCTCCCAAGCATTTGGATGGCATGTTTGCGTTTGCCTTGTACGACAAAAAGGAAGACCGCATTGTTGCTGCACGTGACCCCATCGGTATCGTGACGTTGTACATGGGCAAGCTGTCGAAGAACCCCGAGACACGGTACTTTGCGTCGGAGTTGAAGTGCCTCGTTGACGAGTGCGACGAGATCTTCGCATTCCCACCGGGCCACGTGTATGACTCCCAAACCGACGAGATCACACGCTACTACACTCCATCCTGGTGGGATGGTCTGGTGGTTCCCCAACAGAAGGTTGACTACAAGAAGGTGCGCGAGTCTTTGGAGATGGCCGTTAGAAAGCGCTTGATGGCAGAGGTGCCCTACGGTGTGCTTTTATCTGGCGGCTTGGACTCGTCCTTGATCGCCTCCATTGCCGCCCGCGAGACCCAGAAGGCTGCGACCGCCGCGCCTGTCGACGACGGTATCGATGCTAACAAGGAGCTCTCGGGTGTTGACGCTTCCGGCTCTTTGCACACACTGAGTTTTGCTCGTTTGCACTCTTTTGCCATTGGCTTGCCTGGTGCACCTGACTTGATCGCTGCCGAGAAGGTTGCCCACTTCATCGGCCTGATCCACCACTCCCACACCTTCACCTTGGAGGAGGGCTTGGATGCGTTGAACGATGTGATCTACCACTTAGAGACGTACGATGTGACCACCATCCGTGCATCCACGCCAATGTACTTGCTCCTGCGTAAGATCAAGGCCCAGGGAGTCAAGATGGTCTTGTCGGGTGAGGGCCTGGACGAGATTTTCGGAGGCTACTTGTACTTTGCCAACGCTCCATCCGCCGCAGAGTTCCACGATGAATGTGTCAAGCGCGTCAAAAACTTGCACTATGCTGACTGCTTGCGTGCCAACAAGTCCACATTGGCTTGGGGATTAGAGGCCCGCGTGCCCTTCTTAGACAAGCTGTTCTTGGAGACTTGCATGACTATCAACCCTGAAGACAAGCTCATTAAGCCATCCGAAGGTAAGATTGAGAAGTACATCTTGCGCAAGGCTTTCGACACCTCCGATGAGCCCGGTGTCAAGCCATACTTGCCAGAGGAGATTTTGTGGAGACAAAAGGAGCAGTTTTCCGATGGTGTCGGCTATTCTTGGATCGACGGCTTAAAGGACGCAGCCGAAGCAGCCGTTTCTGATGCCGACTTGGCCAACCCTAAGCCCGAGTGGGGAGACGACATCCCACAGACAAAGGAGGCTTACTGGTACAGATGCAAGTTCGACGAGATGTTTAACAACTCCAAGGCTGCCGCATCCACCGTCATGAGATGGGTGCCGAAGGCCGAATGGGGCTGCCACGCTGACCCTTCTGGCAGATACGCCACCACCCACGACCACAAGGTCGACAATTAGGTTAGGCACCATTACACTTTTTTGATAGAGGGGATCTGCATTGATAGCATGTGTGCTGTGTCGCCTTTCGATGTTTCCGAAAACATTGACGTTTCATAGTTCTGTTTCTAGACTCAAGTAAATTGATATTCATCTGAAGATGTGTGTATGCCACTTTCCATTATTGCCTTGGCCCTCTTGGCCCTACACATCATTGATGTACATAACCTTCGGGTCTCGTGTTTTGGCGCAGGCCAAGTTTTGATGAGATGAATCGTTTGTGGAAAAGTTGGCACAGTCTCTAGGATATCGAAACAAAGTCTGCTAAAATGTATGTGATGTTTCTAAAAGCCCAAAGTAATAATTTCTTTTCTCTTTCCATCATTAAGATTTATGTGATACTTTAACTGAGCAACAGCCGACAAAGATAATATATGTTTTTTTTTTGAAATTGTAAATTTGACCAACGTGAGTTTCCACCAGCTTGCTTCTCCGATCAATATGCCTTTAAAAAATAAAACAAATGAACTATTGTCTATTGTCTATTGTCTATTGTCTATTGTCTATT
>JAKTYP010000080.1:0-50227 GCA_030561945.1 Metschnikowia krissii | reverse complement strand
TCTATTTTCTATTTTCTACAGATCCACGCAGGTGGGTTTTGGTAAGTTGAAAAGATGCAATTGATGTATGTCAATTCTTCAAAAAATACGCCTCTCTGGTCAATTTGCGTAATAAAAACATGATAATATATCTCGTCCATTACAATGCAAATACCCGCTCGTGACAAGATTTTTCGTAAACCATGCATTAGCATTATTTTGACTTTTTTTGAGAGAGTTCTAGAACAACCCTACGGTGAAGAAACGGGACATCATCTCAATTTACTATATCATGAAACCAACTTACCCAGGAAAAAACTAAGTACTTGGCGAAAAAACATCTAATTTTGAAGGGCTAAATTTACCAAAGACATGGCACGTGTTTTTACCTGAAGCTCTTGAAACATTTACTTTCATACCTCAAATTTGCAAACTAGAATTTCCTAATTCCTTAAAATCAATGACATTTGTGGCAAAGTTGATTTTTTCAAAAGGAAAAAAAATGGTCCCTAGCAGGATCGAACTGCTGATCTTGGCGTTATTAGCACCACGCCTTAACCAACTGGGCCAAGGGACCTTGCTGAAAGAAACAACAATATATCAATATCAATAGCATGAAGGTCTCTTATATATGTACATTTGTAAAAATTAAACAGAATAACACAATTTGGCAGTAACTACTGTTTGGACAAGGCCTAACTAGGCTGAAACTTCTAAATTTTCATTTTTTGTTTAAATATTTATGAGAATCTTGAGTAATTTTGAATACTTTTCTTTTAATTTCTAACTTGCTGATAGAAGTAATTTCTATTCAAAGTAGTTATTTTCTATCAATAATTTGGAGAATAAATTTAGTAGATTAAAAAGCGGCCTCGGTGGTTGTCCTTTTGAACCATTACTTCTCATACACTCGATATTAATTCAGGTGTAGATGTAATGATTTAGACGGTTTCTGAAAGCCACTGTTCTACGACAGATTGATCTCTAGTGGCCCACGAAGCGTTGATGTGAATTTGATCCAATGCCTGGTTAAGAGCTCTTTCAAATCCATGCACATCTTTGTGGGCGAAGAACTTTCTTATATCCTTTTCAACGGAAAAAGACTGGTAATTGCACAAAGTCAATTTAAAAAACCGGTCCAATACGACCATGTTTGTTGACATCAACTCATATATTTTTTTATAGTTCTCTTTAATGAACAGCCACAACAAATCACGAGTTTTTGTATTTTTCGAAAAAGACACTGCAAGAAAGTGCGCATCCATAGTAGGAATCACGGACTCATCAATCAAGTATCCCATCACTTTCCTTGCGATTTCGATATTCGATACGTAGCCTAACGCGCTCAACGCCACCTCTCTTGAGTCCAAAGACACAGGGTGGGTTACCTGGCTCATGATGAAATCAATATCTTCTTCACTTACGTGGTCTGATGAAAGTATAGATCTTAAAACAAAAGTTCTCAGAGATGAGTCAATGAAACCAGTCAGTTTCCAGCGACTAAACAATGAAGTAGCATGATCTTTCAAGACAGGAATGTTGAGAGTGGCTGCATTGTTCAAAATAAGCGCACGTAACTTTAAGCCCGAGAAGTCGTCTTTATCTGCTGTCTCGTTGGAGAATTTTGTTGCCAACTTACTATAAATTTGTTGACAGAAAGTAGTGATGAGCAGATTGAGATTTTCATTGATTCCACCAAAAGTGAGCGCAAACTCTGAGATGCGGCGGTTTAATTCATGCCACGTAGCGTATGTTGTACCTAAAGAATCCTGATCTAACGCAATATGTTTTGTCATGTTCAAGAATGTTGTAGTCGAGGTGTGCTTTTCGCCTGAGACAGAAATTGCAGCAACATCTGCTATTATCCCAATTTTATCCTTGACTGAGAGTTCGCTAAAGTGAGAGAGAACATGCTCTTGAAGAAACTGAGGGCTATAATTAATCCTTAAAGGCGCACTGGTGTCTCTATTCAACTTGAATAGCCCGCTAATTTCAGCGTCTAACACGACAGACTTCTTACTGAAGGAATTCGTGATCATGCTTTTCTTTTCTTCAGAAACAGATATCGGAACCCACCATGTGGTTTCATCTTCTTCGGGTTTCACATCACCGCCATTGAGGAACCTCAGTTGGCTCATACAAAGTGCACCTTTTTCGTTCTGAGACACACTAATTACTGGGTAGCCGATCTTTAGAATCCATGAGCGCATCATTGTCGACACATCTTGGCCACACACCTCTGATACGGCGCGCCAAAGGTCTTCGGATGTAGCGTTGCCAAACATGTTCTCATTTAAGTACTTTCCTACGCCTTTCAAAAACACGTTAGTATGCAAGTGCGTGGAAAGCATAAGAATAGTCGATGCACCTTTCAAGTAGGAAATAGTATCAAAAAGTTGATCGATGTCTAAGGCGTCCAGCACGGCGACCTTGATTGGATGAGAATTTCTGAGCCCGTCTAGTTTAAGCGCTTCCTGCAAAGACGTCAGAACAAACTCAGCAAAAATGTCCCATTCTGGGAATAAGCGATCAACGGCATAGAACCCTACCCACGTGGCGAAGCCTTCATTAAGCCACAACTCATCCCACCACTGCATAGTCACAAGGTTACCGAACCACTGGTGAGCAATTTCGTGGGCCACAACATAGGCAACCTTCTGTTTGTATGAAGGGTCCAGACTAGTCTCTGAGTATAAAAGTGCTGTCAGTCTGTATGTGATAAGCCCCCAGTTTTCCATAGCATTGTGGGAAAAAGCATGCACAGCAATGAGGTCCAATTTGGGCAACGGGTACTTGACGCCAAATACACTGCTGAAAAGATCAACAATTTTGGGTGCAATTTCAAGAGCAAGTTGCGCATCTTGTGTATATCCCTTTGTGGTATATACCCTTACAGGCAACGGCTTATTGTCGATGTACAAGTCTTTAGTATGAGACTCAATGTAGTCGAATTCTCCGATTGCCCATGCCAACAAATAAGTGGACATTACTGGGGTCTTCTCGAAAGTCACTACTTTTGTTTTTTCATCTAATTGTTTTTCTGTCTTCACCGGCATGTTTCCCAAAACACACATATCTTTGCCTGTAGTCACATGCACTGTGAATGTAGCCTTCAATGCCGGTTCGTCAAAACAGGGAAACGCTCTGCGAGCATCCGTGGCTTCAAATTGAGTAGAAAGCATGAGTTTTTTCTTGCCATTTTCTTTGTATGACGACTTGTAGAACCCGGCCATATTGGTTTGGATTTTACCTGTGAACATCAATTCCACGCGCACATGTTCGCCTACGCTTGCGAATTCCGTCGAAAATCGAGCCACAAAATATTCCTTTTGTTTATTTTGTTCAACAATAATACCACTGGTTTCAAGACCTTTGTATAGGGCGCAGATATCGCCAATCACAAGATCTCTATAGTGTAAATGTACTTCATTAGTGGCATGCTGGATTTCAAGGTCGATTGTGACCTTACCTTCGAATTTTGAATCTGTGATATCAAATACTGAGACATCATAATGTAAAGGTTTAAGACAGTTTGGCAAGGCTTCGTAGTAAGGCTTCGATTCAGAGGATGGGAACATGGCGGGAGTATAGAAAAAGCATTGGAGCACATTGGCCTCGCACCAGCTGAAGTTATTGATCATTTATTTATGTGCAGAACGATGCTTTTATCTGGATTTTGTTGTTCACACTGATTATATGTTCATAAGTTGAAAGCAATATTGGTATATCCAGCAT
Organism: Metschnikowia krissii; assembly: GCA_030561945.1. Lineage (NCBI taxonomy): Eukaryota > Fungi > Ascomycota > Pichiomycetes > Serinales > Metschnikowiaceae > Metschnikowia > Metschnikowia krissii. Next base: position 46,513 of record JAKTYP010000080.1, on the reverse strand, counting down.
ATTTATCGTAATGTAAGTATAAATTTTGGTTGTACATTCGACGGAATACTCTTCATAGGGTGTGATTTGGGACACTTCTCGGTCACTTTTATTGAACGTGAAGAAAATCTTGATTTGTGCGACCTAATGGGTGTTATAAAAATATGTTTATATGTATATATATATATATATATAATTGAGAACGAAACTGGTCAGTGATTCACCACGACGTCAAATGTTTTAAAATCATGTGGAGATTATGTGATATTCCAGTACGCCGGTGTATTATAATAGAGGGTATTATTTTTTCACCATTCTAATTTAATTAAGTTTATTTGAACAATAGAGCCAATTCTTGCTCCTTTGCTCGTATTGCTTTATGTGTTTTGCAAGTAACATGTAGACAACATATATAAGTTGCAAGTCTAGGGAATACGTCTTTCTCTACTTTGGTTTCTTTTGGATAACATTTCAACTTCACAAACAGATATCAAGGAGTGACGAACACGATGTTAGAATAAGTACAATAACCAGAATATGGACATGTCTGTCAAATAAAGAAAAGAATTATATTGATCACTCAGGCCTATTGTATTTCATCTTCCTTTGAATTATGCAATATTTCAATGATACTTAATTTTTTACAAGGCGGTCCCTACGGTAAATTCATAATATATGGTATATTTTATACTTTTTTGAATGAAAAATTTTCTCAGAAACAAACGGGACTAATTCCCGCCACCATGTATATGGAGTTTCGTTGACAAAACTTTGGTTGGGTCACTGCAATTTGTGTTGCCGATACTAGATCACTAGTTAAGCGGGCTTTCTCCCCGATAAAGAGAATTCTGTTTCAATTACAATAAGCAGACGTTGACAATATTCATCAAAAATAACGTTTAAACAAGTATTAGTGTTGTGTGACAAAAACTTATTTACTGAGGATGAATTGAGATACATTATCTCCGTGTTCAATTATTTTTGTATGAATTCATGAGCCCTGTCTACGATTTTTGAAATTCGGGTTCCACGGACTAGTATGCTTCTTTAAGGGTTTCAGCGGAGGTACCTGTTTTTTATTGACCCTTCGGGCCTAGTTTCTCATATTGCTATCATACTGGTCAGGGATTTACTTGGTCAGTTTATCAAGGCATCATGGAGTATACATATTATTCGAGTATCTATTGCGACTAGAGACTCGAATGTAAGCTCCATATATAAGCTTTCCAGTAAGCATATGAATACCACCGACATTTCGTCTTCGAGCCCAGACAGCACTTTAGAATCAGAAAGAAAGAGCATAGATGACTCTGCCAAGTCACAACTCCAAAATAGATACTCCAAGACAGAGTCCAGACTCCCCCCCCCACTCCCCCTGTTCGAGCAGTTGACGTGTATATTGTTACATAAGCCCCTGCATTCCCAAGGGCATTCTATGAGTTCTTTTGAATGTTTACTTTTTTTGCACTTTGTTGTTATTTTTTTCGTTTCTGCGGGCCTTTCTTGTGGCCAATTCGCTGTTCATGTCCCTGTCCAAGGCCCCAATCTCCTTGCCTAAAGCCGTGCTGGGATCAACGCCAAACTTTTCAACACGCACCATATCTTTTCTAGCGGCAGCAGCGCTGGCTTCATCTCCAAACTTTTCAGCCCTTTTGATTTTTTTCGTCAACAAGTCCACTGCCAATGCTTTCCTCTCCTCGGGAGACAACACCTTCTTCATGGGTTTCTTTTCCTCGGTGTCATTGGACTCCACGGTCTCCGTCTTTTCCTCTACGTTATCACATGACTCGGTAGAAACATTGGTTTCTTCTTGGGATTCTTGTTCTGAGGTTTTCGCAGGTTCTTGTGTGCTGGACACAGTTTCTTCAGCGGATGTGGCGGTTCCCTCCAAGCGTGCGACCAAATCGGCCTTCTTGCCGTCAACAGGCAATTTTTTCTCCTTCAACGCTTCTTTCAACTGAGCAACTGTAAGAGACGCGTATTGAGACATAATGGGAAAGACGGGCTATGTTTTGGATGGAGATAAACCAAAATCCGATTGCGCGGGCATTCGAGGTCGTTTCGGTCAGCATGCAAAGAACAGCATTCGCACCAGATGAATGTGTGCAGGACCGTCACTTGCAGTACGCGCCTACTATAGAAGAATGGATTTGGTTAATTCTACGTACTCGTTTTTCGCACCTAATGAAATGGCAGGTCCTCAAAAGTTAAGTGTGACATCTTTATTGGGGTTGATTGTATAAATGGAGCTAGCAAAAAAGTTTCAGCCTGCCAATATCTCTTATATTTTTTCATTACTGGCATGTTTCTTGCCAAAAAATTCAAACTGTAGTATATTGCACACACGCGTGGCTGACTAAGTGTCTTCCCAAACTAGCGAGGCATATCTGTCTGCGCCTATATTTCCTGGTCCAAAATCATCAAGCTCTCGCCCCCGTCGACAAGCTGGAAAAGCCCCACAGCCTCATACTCGTTGATACAGGTATCGAATTGCTCAAGCGTATAGCCCTTTGCAAGTATGCGCTCGCGCAAGCTGGCCATGTTGAGCTGGTTTGTCTGCTGTTCCGCAACCATGTGCCTGATATGGCTCATGACCTGTGAGGTCGGGTCCTCGCGCTCCTGCTCGCGAGACTCCATAGACAGTTTCGACACCTGGAGGAGACGCAACGCCTCATCGACATCATTTTTGTTCACCGTGTCGCCGAAGCGAATGCGCGCCAACGCCTGCGAAAGACGCAAGATTCCCAACAACGTCCGCGGGGTCACATGCACAAACATGCGTACGGAGTCCTGGTTTCGCTGCAGCTCTTTGCGCATGTTGATGTACGATTGAGTCACATACTCTCCCACGTCCCGGGGCACGACGGGGCGAAATGTGCGAGCCATGGAGATATACTGGCGAATCGTCTGCGGGTCGAGCGGGGAGTGTTCCATTGGCGGCTGGCGGTTGTGCTGATGCACATACGTCACATGCCGGGCCAACTGCTCATCGCTTGCCTCACTTGCCTGGTCCAACATCAAGAACATGATGTCGAAACGGGACAAAAGCGCAGCCGGGAGGTTAATGTTCTCGTGTGGGGACAAACGTGGGTTGTAGCGGCCGTACAAAGGGTTTGCAGCAGCTAAGATGGATGTGCGGGCGTTCAACGTGGTGTTGATGCCGGCCTTCGAGATGGAGATAGTCTGCTGTTCCATAACCTCATGGATAGCAGTGCGGTCGCTCTCCTCCATTTTGTCGAACTCGTCGATGCAGCAAATACCGTTGTCTGCCAACACAAGCGCACCACCCTCGAGGACCATCTCATCGGTGACAGGGTCGCGCATCACGGCGGCGGTCAAGCCCACGCCCGACAGTCCACGGCCGGTCGTGTACACAGACCGCGGGGCGATACGGTTAATGGCTTTGAGCATCTGGGACTTGGCCACACCGGGGTCACCCATGAGACACACGTTGATATCGCCACGAATGCGCATGCCGTCACCGATTTCTTTGGTCACGCCGCCACACAAAAGAAGAAGCAAGATCTTTTTAACGTCCAAGTGGCCGTAGATCTCCGGGGCAATAGATTCCGCAAGCCGGTGGTAGACTCCGCCCTCCGCGTGCAACTTGGAGATCTTGGCGCGGGCCTCGTCGGTGAGGTCGAGGGATTCATACTGCTTCTTGTGCTGGCGCACGTGCTGGGCATGTAAGAACGTCTCGGTCAAGAGCCCGGCACGAAGCGCGCGGTAGCCCGTGTATGGCGACGGCAAGAAGATTCCAGAGACATCAACAACGTCACCCGGGTTCATCAGGCGCACCAAGTCGCCCTCGACGTGTATTGTGAGCATGCGCGGGATGTGGCCCACGGGTACCTGGTTCGCCATCTCCTGGATCTTGACCTCCTGGAACAGCAGGAACTTGGACGCCCGCGTCGACATGAAGAGCTGTCCGCGCTGGTTGTCGGTCTTGCACGGGGCCGAGGTGCACTCCGTGAGCGGCTGGAACACCTTAGCGTTGACCTCCTGGAAGATCTCGTAGCCACACTTGTCACACGTGTACGCATTCACGAGCACCGACGGCTTTACGTCAGACACCTTTGTGACGATTCCCCGCACCGTGATGTACTTTCCCACGTGCGAGCCCTTGACCTGGCGCACGGCATACGCCTTGCTTGCCGACGAGAGCGGCTTAAAGTACAAGTGGTAGCGCCGGGTCAACTTCGGCGGAAACATGCTGTCTATAACCAAGCCGCCGTCGGTTCCGTCGGCCTCGCGAGCGGCACCGTCGCCGAACCCGGCGCGCAAGTTATCCATTTGCTCCGCGTTCTCCTGTGCCACGCGCAAGTTGCGCAACTTGCGCTGATGCAAGATCACGTCCAACACGTCGTCTTTGTACGAGATGTCGCGCGTGGGCTCGGGCATCAACTCGTCCACGACGCTGCTGAACAATTCGACATAATGGTGGGCGTTCTTCTGCACCTGCGCCACCAAGTCGCTGGCCAGCGGCTGTGAGCCGAAAAACTGGTTTTCCTGGTACAGCCGGATATCGTCGAGCTCCACGTAAAATGTCGTGGTCTCGCGGTTCGCGACCCGCTGCATGAGGTCCAAGTACTTGACGCCGGACGTGGGCGTGTCGAGGTCCATCGCGTCCTCACCCAGTGCGTCCTCGGTCAATGCCGCCTTGAAATGCGTGAAGAAATCACGCACCTGGTTCTTGATGTCGTTGTAGTTTACATTGATTTGCACGGTGGGCAACGCCACAGTCGCCGACATTCTAAGGATAGATGCTTGTTTTGATGGGGTGAATTGGTGTTGCGTGCGCGGTGAGAAAAAAAGGTGTATTGGGATAGGGCGCGAGGGCCCGGCACGCGCGCGCCGCAATCACATTGCCCTTTACGGCGAAATTACAACAGGCCGCTGGTCATTATATGCCGGTGCACGCGGCTCTGGCAGCGACGCCGATTCTTCACGGCAAGGCGCTAGGAACTTGACCAACAAATGGTTGTTTTGTTGGGTCTCTTTCTGGGGCCTCTACCTGAAGTTTGGTCGTTTGAAAATTTCTTTGAAGCGGAAAGATGGAGTTTTCTCCCATTCTTTTTTTTTTTCTTTTTTTTTTTTTTTTTTTTTTTTTTTTTTTTTAATTCTTGGAATTTAACATAGGCTTTAACTTTTCGAGCTTTGGAATATGGATCGGGCTCCGTGCTTCTGCTGCGTGTCTTCGAACTACGTCGTCAATTAATGATTAATGCGCTTCCTCAAATGTATTACGTGGCACCCTCCCGGCTCCTCTTTTCGCTGTCCTCTTTTACCTCCTCTTACTCGGATCGCGCCACAAGCACTCATGTATATGGTTCTTTCATGTTCCTATGGTTTCCCCTAGAGCTTCTGCGCAGTATTTCTTAAAGAGTTCGATATATCACTGTCTTAGAGCCAACGCATGTTAGGAACATTTCAATGATATATGACACCATTTTTTCAGCACATTACTTTCTCCTCCTGTGCTCTTATGATCTGGTATTACCGCTGAAAATCGGCAGCATATCCCCCGCCCCATCATGGCATATGCTTGCCAGAAGACTCTATAGTGGTGTACTCAAACGCACAGAAGAGACATTAAAGTTGTTGAGCTTGAATAAATAATTGGCTGTTCTTAAGAAGACGTCTTTTGCGTTTGGAGAAATCTGTTGATCATCATTCCTTTTAAATGCATTCTTAAGTTCCTCGCAACTCGTGTATGGTTTGAAAACGTTCACCATGCATCTCAACATCGCAAAGTATTGATCCATTACCATAGATCTCACTTATTGGTCTTTCTCGTTAAATAATGCCCTCTTTTTGCTGTATCGAAGTTCTCGAATTCAATTAGGTTGCTTAATGCTGGAACCCTAAAGTAACATATATAAATATTTATATATATATATATATATATAATGCACTTTCCATGATATCTTCAAGAAGAAGTGAATTCAGTTCCACTCCGAATTTCTTAGGCTTCTCACACAATAGAAACCGAGAGGAGTAAAATATGGTATAAATTATTTATTAAGATTTACGTTCCGATATAGTACCCCCACATATATACATGCATGTCTTGCTTCTGTAAAACTGCTACTCTCTCTCTCTCTCAATTAATGATTTCAAGTTTCAACTTTGAATTCTTCTATGAAATCCATACTTTTCAAGCCTGTTCGGCGCCATGACATGTGGAAATATCATTTACATCTTAAAATTCCAACTAGTAGACTGAATACTACTACAAGAACAAACAAGAATAAAGTTGATCTATCAAGAGAATTAGCCTTGCCACTCTAGAAATCCCGAATATTTTAATCAAAACATTTTTTTCTTAATTGTCTGTTCATATGAACAATTTTTCGGGGAAAATATTGCGGTGCCTTCTTGTTTGGTGATGTATGACTTTTATTTGTGCCATGATGCCACGAGCAAACAAGGAGGTGACTTTGGCAAAATATGAGTTTAATCTTTTTGATCATTTTTTATATTCAACTCCCAATCTTCATCAAACCTACAGTCTGTATGTCATCTGACCTTCAACTAAACCCTCTCTTTGCCGTTTGCTGCACTATTCACTTTTTTTCATCACATGTACACCTAGTCACATGATGAGTAGATCTTTGGTTCCATCGATTTCGGTTTCGTTACCAATTTATATCTTAATACTCTATATTCTGCCCTGTTTCCATTTCAATCATCGTTTAAAGATTTATGTTTCTTGAAAACATTGCCTCGTTCACTTGTCCAAGAAGTTTCGCATTACTGCCAATCATTTCTGTCGCTGATGTATACCATATACTTTGGTTTTTTTTTCTGTACTTCTTAAAACTTTACATCTCCATTAGGTCCACCAAGGCCCTAGCCGCTGTCCGTTCCTCATTTTGTAGCTTTCTACCTGTAGGACCATTAATGTCTACCGAGCGACTTCGTAGTGTCTCTGCACCTACAGTAGCCCAGTCTTCTTCGTCTGTATCACTCGCTGTTTCATGAGCGACTGCAGTTTCTCGTGAGCCCGAGCCAAAAACTATTGAAGACAGCACCGAGCCATCGGCAGTCTCATATGGTTTCTGCAATAACGAATGGCCTTTCGGCAATGAAGATGACAACGTAGAGCGCATGCTTGACTCATTAAATGACAGCTTCCTTCTGCCTGCATTCTGGAGAGCAGATGTTATGTGGTCTAATGGAAGGGGAGTTTCTTGTCTGCTTAAAAACTCTCCTCTCCCATTCCACGAGCCTAACGGGGACGACGTTGGAAGAGAGTTGTTCACTGTGGGGGACAGCACAGATAGCGACGAGTTACGTGCGGACGAAAAAATATACTCGTCTAAATTTTCAATAGAGTTGAGCCGACTGCGATTGAAGAGTTGGTTCCGATTTACGCCGTGAAAATTAGTACTCTTCACAACTGAATTGGGCGCCGCCGTGGAGGAGGACTTTCTCCGAGGGCCTGCAAGAGCTGGGGGAGGACTAAACTTCGTGGGAACTCGATTTGCGAATTTCAATTGCGGGGATTTTTTGGGTTTAGTGTTGGATGCATCGTCGTCAAATTTAAATAGTGCCTCCTCCGCCAAATCTTCCTCTGAGTCCTCATCGATGGCTGTATCATCGACTTCTGTGGCGTAGCGCATATTCAAGTCGCGCATATTTGGCAACTCATCGGAGCTTGGGCTCGGGTTGATTTCATCATCGTCTGAGTCCTGCTCAGATTCCGAGAGCATATTAGAGGAAGACTCCATTTTCTCGCCAGGAAGCTTGAAGTTGTGCATGTTAGACCTTTGGTTAGATATCGAATCGCGTCGATTGGCGATCTTAACCGTATTCTTGTTTTGAAGGGAGATAGAGGAGTCCAAGGCGGCCGAGTCGGTCTTTTTCAGCCATCCCAACTTTGCTGTTTCGCGAAGTTCATGGATGTTCAAGCGGGAATTTCCAGTGAGTGAACCGTTTGGTTCTGTGACAATATAGTCCGAGTCCACATGGCGCACAGCCCATTGGCCCCAACCGATCTTCTCAAACACAACGTTATTTTGTGAATCCCTCTGCTCCATTGCGGCCATAATCAAGCGTCTTTGCTTGGATAACGAGAGGAGGTCAAATCCGGGTACTTCGATTGAGAGCTGTGCGGTGATAAGTCTTATCGCCAAGGGCCCGTTACGGATAAGCAAGTTCGCGAGCCTGTTTGGTGTGATTTCCGCGGCTACACGGATTGCCTCGGGTGAAGACGTGGACAATTTCGTGATGTGTTTTTTCTCGACAAAACCAGGATCGACAGTTGTCTCTGGTGATGAGGACAGGTTCTGGGAACCACTTGGTGGAAGTGATGTCATTGTTCACCAGAAAAGTGTGTATGTCTGTATGTCGGTGTATTTTTTTTTCTTGAAAGCTCTTGTTGTTTTTCAACAATGACTTTTTCGGATCAGTGAGAGTACACCCCAAGTGGTAGTAGTAGTGGTTTTTGTTGTTCTTGTTCTTGTTCTTATTCTTGTTGTTTTTGTTGTTGTTGTTGTTGTTTTTCGTGACGAAGTGCCAGAAGTGAATGGGTGAAAATTGCGGTGTGGCACAAATAACCAACTAAGATTGGGGCCAGCAGCTATACAAATGAGTTAAGCCTAGAGAAGTGACAAGAAAGAGAGCGACTCTGGCGGTATTGGCTTTAGTGATTATAGTATTTATCACGATATTGTGTTCCCTTCCAAAAGAGAGGGTAGAATAAAACTGTTGGTTAAGCTCTTTTTTTCTGTCGTTGAAATTAGGCTTATTCTTCGGGCAATCAGCAAGTCCACGAGCCTAGAAATCCAACCTGTAGGCAGTGTCGAAAAAGGCGCGCCTGCCGCGTTTGTGGGGCCGAGTTACCCACGTTTTGACCCAAGCGATTAAAAGAGCGAAACCCGAAAATAAAATTCCTAAACTTACCCAGCCCGCCTTATCCGTCACAAAAAAAAAAAAAAAAAAACAACGACAGAGACGGCAGCAACCACCAAATGCCCAAGTACGCAAACGACGCAGAGTGGCGTTTTGAGACAACAACGAAGTTCGTCTTTGGGTCTGCAAAACTCTTGTTGTATTCTGTAAGTGAGGCAACGATGCTGGGGTATGACCTAATGGGCCTGAGGGGGTCTTGCCGCCAGGACTAAAAAAGAGGTATCTAGGCGGGCTTGCAGCTAGGTATCGGTTTAGGGTGCGGGTCCAGGGCGAATGGGTTGAAAATACGTATCTAGTATATGGGGGCCGTGTGCCAGCGTCATGCGCGAGCGTCATGTGCATCTATTCTCACCTCAGCCACCCTAGGGTCTCTTCGTACAAGACCCGTGACTGTGCGGCTCGTGAAGTCACGAATAGTATATTTGGAAACCGGTCACTCGTTTTTTTTTGTTCCCCCCCCCCACCCCAAGGCAGGCCATGCAGATCCAGAGGCCGCAGATCCTGGGAGCGGTGACGCTCATTTTCCGTGGTGTTCTCCGATCGATGCGGTAGTAAAGACGCTTCCTCCTTAAACCATTAGTTGACGGTGGAGTTATTTTCAGTCGCCTACATACAGCGCAGGCGCACGGGCAATTTTCACCCTATAGATAGACCCGTTCGTGGCTTCAAAGTAGACATGGAATTAACTAACCTTATGGTAGTCGGCAAAGCTCCCACTTCATTACGCATTGCTACATTGGTGTTGCCGTACTCGGCCGCTCCTCAGATCTGACACAACGTGCTACAGACTTTTACGCTGTATCTGAAAAAAAAAATCACGTTGTCTTTAATTATATGATTTTTGGTTTTGGTTTTTCGTCATCAGCAGTGACGTTCTCCGGTACCACATGTCCCACTGGAACACGGCCAATTCATTCCAAACCATATCTTTGGCTCACATTTCCGCCACATGTGGACATCGTACCAAAATCTCCCTGGCTTCTCCAATAACTACGAAAAGCTGGCAATCATTGGTATTGGCTCCATACCGCCATATTTACAAAGCGTGTGTCAGGCCAACGTTTACTATTATTCGATGACTATACTATGGAATTGTACATTCTGAATGGCTTGTCTCGTGGTGGTCAGGAACTACACAGATACAGCACTTGCGTTAAGCGATGCGGCTCGCTTACAAGGAGGGGAAGTTTTGCTCCTGCTTGACGACTTTCTGGTTTGGCGCGTTGGTCTTCTTACCTTTGAAACCTGGCTTTCTGTCGTTGGTGAACTTAGGTGCCTCGTCAGCAAATACAGCGTCGAAGTTCAAGAACTTCTTTTCTTTCTGCGCCTTTTGTCTAATCTTCTTGGCGGCAGATGGCTCGACATAACTGATTTGCTGCTTCTGGATCTTCTCGCCAGAAGTCCACTTGGCCTCAGCGCCCTCGTTGGCTTTTCTCACAACTTTAGCACCGCTCAAAGCAGCCTCCTTCTCTTGCATCTCGGCCAAGTATTCCTGCAAGGACTTGGCGGCTGGGCCGGCTGGGTTAGCCTCAGCCTCAGCAGCAAGCTCAGTGGCAGCATCGGCTTCAGCACGGCTCTCGTACTCCAACTCTTTCTTGTCGTCGCCCCAAGCTTGCTTGACTTTCTTCTTCGAGTCGGTCTTACCGGTTCTCGAGTGGCGGTCGAATGGCTTCTTAGAGTGCTTGGATGGGGTGGCAGAGGGGCCAGGGGTGGTCTTGTTGCTAGTCTTGTTCTTCAACGCAGCATCATTTCCAGATGGCGCCTTCTTGTTCTTTCTCGCCTTGGAAGGGTCAGCAGAAGGTGGAGGAACATCAGCCTTCTTCGAAGAGGTCGAAGCCTTGGTAATCTCCTTTGGCATGGGGGCGGGGACAGTGTCGTCCTCGACATCGTTGCCCAACAAAGCGTATAAGTTCTAGTGATGTTAGTATACAATGTGCTGATCCAACCATTTATAATGGAATTCTCACAGTCATTTGTGATCTGAGATAAGGTGAGACGTTATACGAGTTTTTTTTTTCTTGAGAAACTATGGCGTGACGAAACATTCGCCAAGATGTCAAAGTAATATTTCGATAGCGCCGATAAATACAGTTGCTATTTCGCCGACAGCGAACGTATTCTGAAAACTTCAAAACGTTTCATGCACTCATACATCCGATCACTCATCGTAGTTCGGGTGTAGACACTCGTCATAGAAATTACAGCAACTATGCTTTTAAAATGGACTTTGTGACTAAAGTGTACATTCACTTCATCCCCGCAAGCGCCGTGTCGGAAAAAACATCGAAAAATATTTGCTTCAGAACACCCAACCCCTTTTCAAGTTCAAAATCAAAAAACTCCGCTGGCTAAGGCATTGCGATACATACCTTGTTCTCGAAAGACATTTTGTTTGATCAGTCAGTCTGGTGAAGAAAAAGAAAGGTCAAATGATTTAGAAAATTTTTCAATTTTTTTTGCGTAGTCTGAACGTTTCCCTCACGACTTCTAGTGTGCGTGCCCTGGTGTACTGATGCGCGCCATAGGTTTCCTTTAACTGTCGAAATACATAGTTGCGCCCCAGGTCTAGATTTTACATGCTACTAAGTATAACGAAGCACGTCAATTAGGTTTCTTGAGATTGTTTTTTATTATTATTTTGCACATACCTAATTGCGCCATGTGGAAGTAGATTCACAGTTTTTTCATAGATTCGTCAAATTCAAGTTTTTTCGCCGCTTGCTCCTGGCTTTACTGCGCTCGCATGTCAATCATCAAGCTCTATCTGCGCGAACTATTCTCTTGATTCATTGTCGCGTTCTTTGAGGTGGTTTTGGCCTATGATTTTTTCACGAACACATCGCCAACTCTAGTCATAAATGCTTGAAGAGCTCTTCTCAAATCAGCACCCGTAGTACGTCCAAAAAAATCAATGGTAAGTTTGTATAAGGTAGGAGAGTGATCAACAAAATCAGCGTCGTCCATCTCAATGAACCCTTCAAAAATCTCAGTAATCACCGGTCTCCATGTTATAATACTCTTTTGTTGATTACTCTCATCAAGCTCACTGAACCTCTCCACAATCAAGTATGACAATGGCACCACCATATTCACGATTTCCTCTTTGCTCTTTCTAGTCGTAGCCTTTTTATCGTCGCAGTAGAGTCTGAACATAACATTCAAGAACACTGCAGCAGACATGCTTTCCTGCTTCAACAAATTGGGGAGTCTCTCAATGACCCCAGCGTTCCACAAACGTACTCTCAAATCGTAGTCGTCGTTAAATTTTTTAGCAAAATCATAACTTCTGTAAAGAAGCTTTGCAATTTTTATAAGATGTTCGTCAGGGATAGTGTCATAAAACTCGTCATTGACAGCAAGTTCCAGTATTAATTCTATCATCAATAACTGCAACACACACTTAACCACAATAGATGATTTATTGCTATCTGTCTCTCGATTACGCGAATCGTTGGAATCGTTGATATCCAAAGAATTCACATCAAAGTTTTCATCATCCTCCCTCGAAGGATCCAAAGCAAATAATTCTTTTGCTGTAGTGAGATCGAACAAGCGGTCAAAAGTTTCAAGGATTAAGTTCCACTGTTCATCCAGGAATTTATGGCTGTTCTGTATCAAAAACTTTCCCAAGCATGATTTTCCAGTTCTGGCAATTGTATCATTCTCCTGACAAATGCAACTGACCAATAAATTAAGCAAATCTTGGAGTCTCGGTGTTAGCGCATCAAAATAATGGGAAAAAAGGGACACCATACCGTTCAAAGCTTGAATGAACGTAGTTGAGACCCAGAATGACATTTTATCATTATCTGCCATACTCACACCGTATTGTGCTAAATCATCGTCGTATTTGAATCCCCAAGGATAAGCAATCACTTCAAAGATTGGAGATAAAAGCTTTTGATAAATCAAATCCCAAAAATCTGTTTCAAAATGATCTCCGTATTTAAGAAGAACATCAAAGAAGTGAGTCAACGTTCTAGAGCGCACCTCAAGCTCCTCTCCAGTCATAATGATATCGTAGAAGCCATATAAAAGTGGGAACCACAATTTCATGAGATTTTCATATTTTTCGGTAGCAGCATCTCTGGTGAGTGAAAAAGTTTCCTTGCTAGTGAGCTCGATGGAATTTTTAGCCACACGAACTATTAATCTTGACAAAACTTCCAAAGATAAAAGACCAATTTTCTGTAACTTCTCGTTTTTTGCAAACTCTGTAAAGCATGTGACTAAATTCGCAAAAGAGTCTTGTTTGATCACTTCATTACTAAAGTCTTTGTTGATTGTAAATGCCATTTTGTAAGCCTTGGTCACAAGAACATCCTTTCTATCTCTTGCGGCCACAGTCAAAACTTCGAAAATGGTTTTCCATCCAGATTTAATCTTGCTTGCCTTAGCTAAGATCATATTATTGAGGCATTCAAGAACCAAATCTTTCACCTCAAAAGACTTGTTGTACAGAATGATATATTGAAAAGGTTTCAAAAACTCTTTTTGAAATTTAAAATGTGCCAATTCGTCAATGTCCATAAAGCGCATCGAAAGCTGTCTTAAGGAGTCTAAAGCAAAAAAATCAATAGTTAAATTGAGATTACATCCCACTCTGTTGAATACATCACCCAATATCACCCACAATTGTGACCACTCTAAACGAATTCTGTTCATGTTATAGTAACATATATCAACAACTTTTTGCAAAGAAAACATTCTTGGGTTGGATGATTGGCCTGAGGATTCGATCTCCTCAGTTGCAACTTGGCTCAATGCCTCCACAAAATCTTTGATTGCCTCACCGGTCAATTTAGAGCTATTAGTAAATACTTTGTCGATGGCAACACTCAATTCAGTTCTGAAAAAAAGATGGGCTGATTCTGCAGAAAGCTGTTGGTTGTGATATTTTATAGAGGCTGACTGAGATGCTGAAGTCTCTCTCGTAAACAGGCTGAAAAATCCAGAAGGCTGAGAGGAGGTGCTTTCGATTGAATTCCGATTGACAAGCTTGACTGAGCTCACATCGGGAATAGTGTCTCTATCGATCCCCTTTGCAATTAATTGAAGTCTCTCAAGTTGTGAGATTGATGTCAAGATGGATATCCATGATTTATGTAAATAATTCCCTTCACTTACTGCAATTTCCAACATGACATGCATCGCATCAACATTTTTTGATCTGATATCTTCAATATTGTTTAAGTTCTGAAATTGTAACAAAGCGCCAATGAAGGATTGCTTCGCATATTCCAAATCAAACATGCAAGAGATTTTGATTGAAAGCTTGATACCCTCCAAACAAATTTTTATGATACTTTCCTCGTCGTATTCCTTAAATGGGCCAGTCAACCCTGCCAAGATGGACATCCACGTTGTATCAAATATAGACCGAACGTGTTGAACGTTTGAGGCAGCGTAATATATGTGATTTGGGGAATCCTCTGATCGCATTTTTCTCCCTAGACTCTTCACAAGTTTTTCAGTTTTAGTTGACATCTCTTTAGATGCATGGATGTAAGCTTCACGATTCAAATCTCTCGATCCAAAAAAGCTTGATTGGTTAGCGACTGCTGAGTTTTGGTCACCCGCGAGTAAAGCTGCATGGTGTTCTGATTGCAACTTGATTTCGTTACTTTGAATCTCTGAAAATACTTGCTGAAGAAATTCTCTAGGAAGGTCTTTCCCATCATCGATCCCAGAATTATTCATGATAAAATTTTCCACTGTCATTCTGTTTTTTACTTGTTTGGAGTGTTGGTCGGTGTTAAGCATGACAGTTGAGTATGCCAAGACATAGGCCGCATCGGCATTAGAGAATACCCTGGGATTTCCTAGCACGTATCTTTCGGCAAACTTCAACATAAATCTATCGATTTTCTGACCTTCCCCAGGTAATCTAAACAGCTGTAAAAAGGTTCTCAAAGAGTCCACGAAAGAAGCGTCCTGGAAGTTCATCTGGTCGACAAACGCATGCATGATCGCCTTGTTTTTTTCACTTCCGTCACCCAAGTAATCGCCCAAAGCAGCTTTATCTAAAGTTTCAGTGTTCAACAAAAATAGAGCAATATCCTCAGGTGAATCTGATTTAATAAATCCATGCTCTATGAAGTACGACACACCTTTTTTGGGTTTTTGGCTAAACTGTCTAGCCCCCTCAACCAATGCTTTTTTTCTTTGTTTCTGGGTTTCAAATTGCTCTGGGTTATCTGTCTCATTTTCGTGAGGAGATGGTTGAGTTCCCACAAAGGAAGGATTGCGTGAATTATCTTGGGTAGACAATGGAGAGCCCTCGACGGTCAATTTTGGAAATGAGTTTGTCAATTTTTGCGTTGATACAAGACCCTTTTGGGCCCAAGAATATAGCGATCTCAAAAACGCAACTGAGCAACTCAAAGATGTTATCTTCATTGAGTACTCCAACGGAAATAAATTGTACACTTCGGGCTCAGGTGGTTTTGATGACATGGCGGTTGTTGTTAGGTTGTCAATTTTGCTAACTTCGTAGAGCACAATCCCCGTCCCTCTGTTTTCTTGAAAAGCATCTTTCTGTGCCAACGTGACTTCCACCCTGGACAATGCGAGTTTAGTCAAATAATCAATAAACTTCTCGCATATGTTTGGTTGCGAACTGTCGCAATCATAGTTCAAGTAGAATTCAATGATGCACCTGGAGTCATTACAGAGCCGCTCAATTACCGAAAGCAAGTACCGCTTCTGATGGGGTGTAGATGTCTTTATTTCAGCCACTGGAAAGTAAATTTGCTCCCATAACACGGGAATTTCCATCTTGAAGTCAGAGCGCAAATTCGAAATCAAGAGCCAGAAAGTCTCAAGAGTCAACTCAAAAACCGGAGCTAAAGGAGATGCAGCGTTTCTGATGAGTGCTTGACATAAGTAACTCCGAACGGCATCGATCAAACGCGTCTGATCATCGTTGTTAGATGAAAGAATCACGACATCCTTACTCAAAAAGATGTCGATGTTGTTACGCAAAATTGTATGAATGATGTGCAAAGAGAGAAGCTTTGAGCGCACAGAATGGGAGCGCATGTCCACATTGTCTGTCTCCACATCTTTCGCAGAAAGCTTGCACATAGCCCTGAAAATCAAGAAGGCATCTTTTACCAGTAGATCCTCATCCAGTTCGGAGGCACGATTCGCTTCCCTGACCCGTGCCAGATCTGCTGAATCAGAAACATTCTGCAAGTTTTCAAGTGTGATTTTAAGGCCCTTCTGCTGCTGCGCGGGCTCTGTTGCGTTTGAATAGACAAACGAGTTCAGACGAGAAGCGCGGGACCTGGCATTTGCGCTTGTTTCGCTCACACGCTGGAATATCGTGGAAATCACCTGCGTCAACGTACCCTGTGCCACCGCTTGGTTCTGCGGGGTTAACGAGAAGATGAACACGTTATATATCTGACGTACAGCCTTCAAGAGTGATGCGCCGTGAGTGGGCATGAGAACGATGCTGTGAACAAGCGCCCGTACAACCTGCAACTCCAACTCCGGGTCTGTGCCCTCGCCATCGAAACATGCCGAGATCACATCCACAGATGCATCAGTCAACCGCGTGCGGTCTTCCTCGTCATCAAACAGTGCGTAGTCGAATAGCTTTGCAAAGAGGTCCACGGCCTTGGATTTCAAATCATCATTAGAAGTCTCACATGTCAATTTCAACGCATCAAAAAGCACGTGTGGGTCCCGCGATGCCGAGTTGTCTAGCGACTCAATTGCGCGCTGCGTGGCGGTTTTCAACGGCGCGTTCCGCAGAGCTTCTTTACTCTCCAAGATTGCCTCGAACGTCTTCTTAAAAATCGCTGTATTGTCCACCTTCGCGTGCGCGTTTCCCCACGGCAACTCTGAGCTCGATATTCTCCGGGAATTCTGCGAAGATCCTGGGGATAGAGTCAACTCGGGGCCGTGAACTTGGGGTATTTTCAACAGCCCTTCAGCACCACTGGATTTGACAGCAGCCAAATCCAGCCCTGTAGTATCCTGCAGAGCAGTATTGTCAGCTCTGATGATTTGCTCTTCTTCAGTCGGCGTGGTTGGTACGCCATTTGCCGCTTCTTTAATATCCCCCATCGTGGGTTTTTCCATCTTCGGCTCTACATAATTAATGGAAGTATGTTGCATACTCAACAGAACGTCTTCCACAGATTGCCCTTTGCCGTTTTCAGCGGTTACTACCTGTTTAGACCCATGGAGGTCTGTAGCTTCAGTACGGACCGCTATATCAGAAGCTTCTTCATTTTCACCACTGCCATCTTTTGATAATTCATCTATTGGGTTCGCAGTGCTCGGATCTATTGTATCTGGTTTGGTCTCGCTAGAATCATGCACTAAACCGGCTGCTTGGATCACATCAGAAGTATCATGATTTTCCTCATCGGAAGCCAGGTTTTGGTCGGACTTTTCAACACGAGAACTTTCAATCAGATCCTTGTGTTTCTTTCCATCGAATTCTGGAACAATTTCCTCGTCAGAGTTTTGTTTCGGCAGAGGATTGTCCTCGCTAACTCGCGTATCACTCATTTGGGAACACCTCACCGAAAACAGACCTAACGAAGTCCGAAAAAAAAGGTTTTTGACTTGATTTAGAAAAGGAAATCCTAATCAGAATGTTTCGAGAATTATTGAGTAGGCTGACTTCACACAAACGTGGATTTCAAAAGATTGATGGGCAAGCTACTTATGGCTCTTGGGCGTTTCCCGCCTCGAAAACCACATCATTGCCCAAATATTGAGATTCGCACGTGATTGTATATCACGTGATATGGACTGCAATGTAGTCACAATTCCATCCCCTGAGATAAAACTGTGTTTCTCTAAATTTTATAATGATTGATAATTTTTGCCTTTCATAATATATCAATGTTTTGAATGGTTCTCTATGTAAGGAAAATTCTGGTATAATTAGCTGATAGTCTTTTGGAGATAGGATAATTTTCCTTATCTCTTTAGGTCGCAATTCTCACCATTGGGGGGGGGGGCTCAAAACTGTATCTAAATTAGAAACTAGTCAACTATAGACCGAAGTCAAACGTGAGCCAGCCAGTCCTACTTGCGCAAATCATGCAGTAATTTTCAAGATGATAGAATTGTGGTTTCTAGCGCCACGTTGCTTTACTTATTTCATAAATTCAAGTTATATAAAACATTACTCAAAAATCACAGATTGAGATCACGCAAACTCACTCAAAGCGACAGCAGTGGCCTGGAAGTCGTCGTGCGAAATGGAAACATTAACCTTCTTGACACCGGCCTTGGAGGCGGCATCGGCGGCTGCTCCACTCAACTTCACGGTTGGAGCTCCGTTCGCATCACGAACAATCTCAATTTCCTTCAATGCAGCGCCTGCTCCCTTAGACTTGACGCCCAATGCCTTAAAGACGGCTTCTTTGGCAGACCATGTTCCCGTGAATGATGCGGCAGGGAAAGCAGACTTGGATGCGTACTCAACTTCACTGGCAGTGAAGTTTCTCTCAACAAAGGTTTCGTTCTCCAAGTTCAACGCAGAAATGACTTCGACATCAACGCCAACACCCTTTGAGCTCTTGTTCAAGTCAGCCAACGCCTTAGACGTCGCATCAGCGACGGAAGAAACGTAGCTCTTGTCAGACTGAATACCCTTCTTGTTGAAAATTAATCCAGTCTTGCTCTCTTCAACACGCGCCAATGGATCCAAGTACACAGGTTGTTCTAACTCATCGGCATAAGGAGGTTTGTCCTTTGCCACGAACATCGTGTTTCTTGTAATGGCATTGTGCATGTATCTGTATGCCTTCTTGTTTCTTGAAGTCACTCTGGAAGCGTAATCCTCGTAAGTGCTCTTGTCCAAACAAGCAAACAAGTAGTCGGAATGAACAACCACAGCTTGAGCACCCTTTTGGCCAAAACCAAAAGATGTAACGGAAACGGCTTTGATACCATCAGTTTGGATAGATCTCGATGGGTACAAGACGTGTTCAAAGTCTTCCATTACCTTGTCAACATTGTCCGCATTTCTGTTTCCTGGAACAATACCACTATTCAAAATTTGAATGGCACCATTCAACATCCAGGCACCTGCAGCACCCTTAGGATGACCAGTCAAGTATTTCTGGAAGACACCAAAGACTGGGTTTCCTTCAGATCTACCTAAGTGCTTCATCATAGCGTTGATTGTAGAAGACTCGTTCTTGTCATTAGCCTTGGTCGAGGTACCGTGGAAAGAAGCAACTCCCAAGTCATCTATGGTCAAACCGTAAGTCGCCAAGGCTCCTCTCAATGGCGCGATTCTAGGGTCACTCTTGTAGAAGTTGTTACCCCATTGCTTTTTGGCATCAGCAACTTGCTTGCTGGCCTCTCTTCTAATTTCTTCGGTTCTCTCACGCAAGAAGTCACAAATAGAAAACTCTGAACCATATTCTTCCTTCGCAAGCTCGGCTTCTTCGGACAAATAATCAATCTCGGATTCTTCCCACTTAGAGATTTGCTCCAATCTCTTCTTCAATTGTCTAGCCCTGTACTTGATGTTCAACATGGAAGATGGATACTTCAAGTCACCGTGGTGCTCACGGGCAGTGGTCAAAATACCCTTACCTGGAGCTGGAACAGATCGACCGATCTTGTCAGTTGCAGTCGCTGTCATGGCTAAGACCGCGTAGATAGGAACACCCATCTTAATTGCCAAGTCAGCAGTCATGATAAGCTGAATACCAGAGCCTTGAGCTTCCATGAAACCATTTCTCGTGGTGGTAGCTGGTCTTGACATCTCAGATGGGGTCCTACCATGAGCAAACTCGTCAAGAGCGTTAGACGTAGCGTTCATGTTGGCAAACTCGTAAGATCCCTCTTCTTGGAAATCGTCATATCCGCCGACAATACAAATCTTAGCCTTGTTTTGAAGAATTGTCTCAATACCAGTGTCAACGGACTCAACGGCAGTAGCACAAGCACCAACAGGAGTCTTAATTGGACCAGAAGAAGACAACAACAACATGTTAACCCAAGCAGACATGGTGTTGATGAAAGATTCTTGCAAAATATCGTTTTGCACTGGCTTGTCAGAGTATCTATCCTTGAACATGCCTCTCAAAGCAGAAACACCACCCATACCAGAACCCGAACAATTACCGACTTCAGACACGTGAACGTACTTGTAGAATTCGTAAGGGTCCGTAATACCCGCCGACAACAAAGCCTCCACAGTGGACACTAAGACATACAAGGTGATTGGGTCCACTTGTGAAATAGTGTCCTCTGGAATACCGTAAGTCTTTGCGTTCCAACCAGTAGGAATCTGACCAGCAACCAATCTGTCAAATCTCAATGCTTTAGGGATAAGCAATGTAGCACCCTTCAACACCTTGACGGTATACTCTCCAGAGTCCTCAATCTCGAAGATCTCGACCTTATCTCCGTGTTGATGTTTGTATTGCTCAGCAGTTTCCTTTGAGGCCTCGAATGGCTCTAAATCATGCTGGATTACAACTTCTTGGATCATCTGCTTCTTCTCGGGGTTGTAACCGTCAAACAACTCTGGTTCGATGAGACGAATACCAGAATGCTCTAAAATTTCCTCCTCATACTTAGCCTTGATGTCCTTGTCTTCAACAGGTTGCTGAGTCTTGGCGTCGACCCATCCAACGTAAGTCTTTCCTTTAATCTTACCATTGAAGTATTTGATCAAGCCCATGATCCAGGCCATCTCAATACATCCTTCCAATGAAAATTCACCTTGGGCCTCCATCTCCCATCTGGTTCTGGCATTACCCCATGGACCGACTTCAGCAAAACCAGTGACAACGATCACAGAGCTCAAGTCCAACATGCCCTCCAAGTCTGGCGAGACCAGCTTGACTTCCTCATATGACTTCATACCTGGGAATGCGAAGGTCATATTAGCTCTTGGCTGAACAGTAGCCTTAGAGTAGTTCGCATCCACGCTCTCACCATTGACAACCTTCTGTTCGATACTTGACTCGATGGAGACTGCTCTTCTAATGTCAGAGTTCTCAACTAATTCTGTTCTCAATTTCGTGGTGAATTCCTTCAAGTTCTCAATGAATTGCAAGCCACCATTCAAGTCAGCCATCACAGGTTGCTCCTGGCACAAATTGACAATAGCAGGAGTCAACAAACCTAAGATATTGAACGCCATTTCCTTTTGCGAGAAAGTTCTAACACCGACCTTCTCAATGCCTTCAGCAATGATGTTATTACCACTCATCAAACCAGTTCCTCTGGTCCAACCGATGATGGCACCGCAGACAGTTAATTTGGTACCCCAATCCTCAGAATACCATCTGTTGAATAAAGTCTCCAATGAAATCTTAGATTCGGAGTACAATCCATCGAAGCCAAAAGTACCGTGGTTAGGAGAGAGTGGCAAAATTACTTGCGCTGGTCTAGTGTCAGTCACCTTCTTGGCTTTAACAGCACCTAACATTCTCAATAAGTTGGTCAACATAATTCTATGAGCCAACTCAGATTTAGAGTCAATGTTGTCCAAACCATTTCCGTTCTCAGGGATGGCCGCAAAAGGAATAATAGCATCCAAATCCCATCCCAATCCATCCTTGGAGTCGTAAATGTAGTCAACCAAAGCTTCAACATCTTGTTTAGAACCCTGGTTGAATGGCACAACAATTAAGGTAGATCCAGAAGCACCATACCTCGAGTACATCGCCTGATAATACTCAGTGACCTTCTTCGAGAAACGGGAGGTGGTGACAATAACCTTGGCACCTCCCGAGATCAAACCTTGCAAAATCTCAGCACCGATAGAGCCAGCACCGGCACCTGTAACCAAGACATATTTGTCTTTGAAAGTCAAACCGTTGACAGCACCACTCTCCAAGCCGTCCAAGTAAAGAGAAGACAATTTCTGGTCGTACTCCCATCCATCGCGAGTCTTTCTTTGAAGATTCAAAAATGGGATTGTTTGAGGCGGAATAGTGGAAGATACAGGCTGCAAGATAGAAGTCTTGTCTGGCAAGGATGCAATCTCATCATCAGACGATGTAGTCTCCTCCTCGGTTGGAGTGCTTGCGTCAGCGGCAACCTCTAAAGCATCCTTCGTGGCCTGATCAGTGACAATCTCCTTGTTGTTTTCCATAAAGTTAACTAAAGAGCTGTATAATTGATCAAGTTCAAGCTTTGTGCTCTTAGAAACAGATGATTGCTTGGAAATGGCCTTGTACACTCTCGCCAAGTCCTCCTGGATAGTTGGTTGGACTTGCTTGGTCATCGGTCCACCTTGCGCCATCTCGTAAACATATTGCTCGAACTTTCTCACTGACTCCTTGTTAGCCTCTTCGTAGACAATCTTACCCTTGGCATCAACAGTGGTCTTAGGACCAGTAATTCTTGATACATCCTTGTAAACTGGGTCAACATCCAACACCTGTTTACAATTGTCAATCAACTGCTGACCCAATTTCTGAGCCAATTGATAGGTCTCACCCTTGTAACCAGGAGTGTGGTCAATGTGATATTGCATAAACTTGATCAAAGAAGGTGACGCTCTGTTCATAATTTGAATGCATTGGTTAATGGTCTCACGGTCAATGGAGTCTAACTTGCCAAAAATGATGTCAAAATACATCGACAAGACGTCTTGTCTAGCCCAGTTCCAGTACGAGTCGTATTGTCTTGACTTCAACTTAGAGAAAATAGGCTTAATTCCCTTGGCATAAAATTCACCGTGCTCAGCCTCCCACAAGTCTAGTTCTTTTTGCAATACTGCAGACGCCTCTTTCTCCTTGATGAAAGATTTGGCGCCCTTGTTCAAATCGACTTGCAAGTAGCGAGCCAATGTCTCAAGTTGTTGTTTAGCTAAGTTTTTGTTCTCGGTAGTCAATGCATCCAATGCAGCGCTGTCAATAACTGCGCCACCAGCAGCTGCACCACCGGCACCTGCAGATGCAGAGGCCAAGGAGATACCAGCTGAAGTGGCATATTTCTGCGCAATAGTATCCAAGAACTCCTTTGCCTCGCCCTCAGAGCCCAATCTGGACGCGGGTTCGTTAACCAAAGCCATGAGCAACACCGAGTCCTGTCTACCTGGACCCAAGCCAAACTTGGACTCTAAATACTTTCTGGCAACCGTGATGGAGAATCCACCGGGCATCTTAGATGACATTAAGCGGCTAACCAACGAAGTTGACGTCTTACCCAACTGACCATTAAAAGAGTCCTGGAAAGATTCTGCTAACTCCTCCAATGGAGTGTCTTCGGGCTTGTCTGGGGTAGAACCAAACTCTTTACCCAAATCACCCAAGATTTCGTTTTGGACTGTAGATTTTCCATTAACCAAGTCTTTGATTGCCTTAGTCATGGGAACAGCGTCCAAGGATTTTTTCAATTTTTGAGCAACTAACACGTGAAGAAGCAACGACGCCTTCACGGGCTCGTCTGAAACAGCGGCAGCAGGCGCTGCTGGTGCTGCTGCTGGTGCTGCTGCTGGTACCGCAGCTGCCGCCGCTGGGGATGGGGTCGCAACTGTAGCAGCCGTTGCGGTTTCAGCAGTAGCAGCAGGCGCTTCTTTGGCTGCGGCAGCAGCCTCCAACTCGGCAAGTTCTGGAGTGTAGTAAATTTCCTTGGCATCCTTGGCGTAACATAAAACCTGACGTTGCAAAGACAATGCCGCGTCATACGACTCATACTTAGCCTTAATTGTTCTCAGAGCCATACCGGCCAAAGTAGGTGAGGGGCCAATTTCAACCACACGCTCGGTGTTATGGTCCTTCAAAAAAACATCCTGGGTTTCGATCCACCGTACTGGCGAGGCGAACTGGTAAGCCAACAACTCAGTTAACAAGGTGTGGGAAAGCTCCTGTTCAATTTCAGGTCTCATTGCTGTAAAATAACTGGGATTAACGGGGGGAATAAAGCACTGAAAGCAGGTTAATCTACTTAGTGGGCTAGATGTTTCTGAGTAGGAACGAGACAGATAACTCTATTGATTAATTTAGCTTCACGTAGGGTGTCCGAGACGATGTCTTTGGAATTCACGCTAGTAAAAGTGAAGTAAAAAAATGTTAGGAGCCAAAAGTGCTTGAGCTAAAAAAGAATGAATATAGGTTGATGGCTCTCAATATATTTGGGCCGCGACGCGGCAGCTCCTGGCATCGTGGTGCATATAACTGCGCCCTGGGAAAGAAAGGTTGGAATTTGGGTGCAAATGTTGGGGCCCAAGGAGCAGTATCTGCAGGCGCAATGGGTCAAATCAAATTGCTGGGGGCAAGAAGATTTGGTGTGCAAACTATAATATTCTTTGATATTTCAAAGCGCTTGATGAAAAAGAATCGAGAATCTGAAAAAAAAAAAATTCATGTTTTGATTTTTTTTCCTTTGTCAAGATACCATTGTGAACTACTTATTCATATGAGCCCGTATTTTCTTCATACCTGAACTATCACATAGCCAAGGGGCTTTTCATGGTAATTTAAGACACACGTGTAAAATACCTATTTTGGGACAGGAGAGTTATGGGCTGAAATAATAAACACTGAATGAGGCGCCCTTGTAATAGTTTAATATTGACTATATTTTCTCTCAGTCTTTCGGCTAAGTTATGTAGCATGATTATTTTTTATATAGCCCTTTAGCATTTCAAATGTGGGATTCAAGAACGCGCTTCGTTGGTTTTTTCTAAAAAAAAAAAAAAAAAATTTGTTTCCAATGATAACTCTCTTCTCTGACGGAGCTTCTTAGTTTATCAGCAAATAATGCGAGTTCTACCTTGACTCCCTTATCGAAACCGATTACAAGTTCAGCAATAAACCGTTTCACCACAATAATATATTCGATAGACGACTATTATTGTTTGATCAAGTTGGAATATATAATATTCTTGGCAATTTCCACTTTTTTCAATAATAAGATAACGTTGCGAATTGTGCGTTTTTCGTTGCATCATTGTTCAATGGTAAACATATATATAAGACGTCCATTTTCGGATTGGAAGTAACAATCATATAATAGATTTTTTAAAAAAAACATGGCTTATGATGAAAGGAAAAGAAAAATACAGACTTTGAAACCAAAATCGTCTCCCAAAAAAAGAATATGTTAGTAAATCTTCTCATTTTATGAAGCAGTCCGTATAGAACATGTCAAGACAATCACTGGAAAGACACATCCACGATTTGCAGTGACAACTTGATGAAATTTAAGATATATTTAAATGGAGATTGTACAACACCTTGACCTTCCTCTTTCTCTTTCTTTTCCCTTTCCAAAAAAACTCCAACTTTTCTCAAATTTACCCATAGTATGGGCATTTATTTCTAAAGAAAAAAAAATAAGAAATAAGAAAAGAAATTACCTAACTGCAGCATGGCGTAGTTGATTGTCTCTCCGTAACCCTATGTTCGCAACAAATTTGACGACCCACGCTTATTCGGTAGTGCGCGACACACATGCGATAGTATAAATTGAAAATTTTGTCCACAACTTTACATCATTTTCGTACCACAAATAAATACATTTGCATTTATGAATTCACATGTAGAGACACCAACGCGTACGCCTTCTCGCCTGCCCTGATCGTATTCGTTTACTTTCAGTTTAAAATGGCTTGGGAGAATACTTTCGCTGTTGGAAGAGTAATTGAGATCATCTCCACCCTGTCTGACGTGCTCTTTTAGAGCTTTGGTTGTCTTACGGGACTATTTATATGATCCACATCTTTGCTTCTCTAATTTACTTTAATTTTAAGGGTTTTGGGAGGTGCACTTGCCGAACTGCTCGAGGCGTCAAATCTCAAGCATTGTAAGGGCTGTTAAGTCGTTTCTAACAGAACCACCCATAGAACAATATAGAGACCAACGCGTTTTCTGTGTTCGCAAAAGTTTTCGAGGTGATCTGAAGTCCCTGGCAAACACGGAAAAAAAGATTCTTTCTATTTTTTCCATTTCACATCGTGCATATATTACTTTCTCTACCACATCGTCTCGTAGAAGCGCAAGTGGTTTAGTGGTAAAATCCAACGTTGCCATCGTTGGGCCCCCGGTTCGATTCCGGGCTTGCGCAAACCATATATTTTTTTGATTGCTCATATCTTTACATTGCCTACATCTAGTAAAGTAATGTTGGGTCCAAGTTTCGTGGGTTAAGCCCGCGCACCTTCAAAATACATCCATACACCTTGCTGATAAGGGTGACCCCGTATTCATTCCGTCAAAACAGTATTAGCACGCGAAAACAAACGATAAAGACATATATATATGTATGAAAAATATAGGGGACACAAATTAAAAGAAGGATTGTCAGTGTTATATCGGCTGCTGGAGCTACCGTTGTCCTTTTTTCCATGTCTTTTTCCCGTTCCGGTTGACAAGTCTACTGCAATGCCTAGCCTACGTTACCTTGCTCACGTGGCTAATCAGGGTGCTTTGCCTGGACCCACCCGTATCTTATCTCACATCAGTTATCGCACCCGCATTGCTGCCTCGTCGCCACAAAAATACCAGTAATACAACATCGTAAATAGAAGACCATGTCTGGGACTCAGCTCCACAAAATGTATGTGTTTCTCTCCTATAAGATTGTTCTGGGTACCGCCCCTCCTCCGACACCCCCAAGAAAAAGAGGGCAATTGAGCCACATTCCATTGGCAACTTGTTCCCCAGTGTCGACAATAGTGATGCCATAAAATGCCTTATTTCGTCCTCCACGCCCGCTAATTTTACTCAATGGCAACAATTTCTTCGATTTTGATAGCGACAAGCATTAGCAGGATACAAAACTCCGATCACATACTAACTCTGTCCTAGTCTCACGCACGCCAAATGTGGTCAGCGTCTCGGCACTTCTTCTGCCACATGGAGCAAATTCAAACAAGCCACCACAGATACAAGGAAAAAATACACAGATCCAGCAAGGGATTCGGAAGGGCCCGAAAAGACACCGGAAACCGCGGATGTTGCACCGGAGCGACTCGTTGAAAGTGGGCCCAACGGCGAGGTGTGTATCTGGTACCCTGCTCAGGAAACCTACGAGATTTGGTGCTGGCAAACCATCAATTCATTCACGAAATTCCCCGAAAAAGGCCCTTCAGATACCCTGTATTTCTACGCGGCCAATTCAATAGAGAGAGAAATCCACAGCGGTGATACGCTCACGTTGTCGTCTCGCTTCGAGGCCCCAGGCCGTAGTGTCATGGCAATGGCGTTTATGGCCACCGAAAAACACACGATCTTCATCAGTGCGTATACCCGTGCGGGAAAATCATACTTAGAGACCCGTGCGGGATCGCAGGTCCACGAGCTCTTGCTTCCGGTATACCTACTGGGCAAAGACCTTCAATTGAAAGCTTCACTGCAATTTCTCATTATTGCAACATCCACAGGACTTATATACATCCTCAAGTACTCTGATAAGTCGAATAGTATGTTTGTCGAGGCAAATAGTGATGGAAACCTCCAATCTATGTACAGTCACTTGACACGGGCACTTGTCGAGAAGAAGGGACTCAAGGATATAAACAACAAGAAAATTCTTTTACAAACAGGCACCTTTGATGGGTCCGCCATCTATGATATTGTGGGAACCTGGCTCGTCTACTGCCCGAAACGTGTGGAAACAGAGTACTATAAAAACTTGATGCGCTCCACTGAAGATTCGTACACCGAACCCCAAGGTGCCCACTTTGAGGCAGGGCAAATGTATACCTCTGTTAAGCTCCCGCCAAAGGGCCCGCTTCTCTTCCGTGCTGCATCCAGCTTGGCCAATTCTGCAATAGACCGCATATTCAAGTTATCTCAGATCAGCACCAAAAAGGTGAAGAATTATTGGAATCCAGATAGCAACTTCTTCGAAAAAGATATTTCCCTCCAAACAATTAGTAATGCTGTTAGCAATGCATTATACTCCACGGCCAACAAGATCAAGAAACAGGCAAATATGATAGGAGAAAATGAGATCATCAAGATCGTCGATCTATCCAACGGCCAAATCATGGCAACCTTCAAGCCGCCTGGTGGAATATCTCACCTATCGCTCAGTGAGTATGATTTGCTGTTAGCTCAGTCCACGTATCGTGGCGACAACTTCTATCTATGGGATCTCTACAAGCTACCTAATGAGGTATCTTTTGTAGGCAAGTTTGCTCGCGGAAAAACCAGTGCTACAATCAAGGAAATCTTCTGGTTTGTAAACAATAAGACTTTAGAAGACTTGCTGGTAACAAACTCGGGGTTTGGCTGTATCACTAAAAAGACGGGGTCAATACACTGGTACAATATTAATTACCTTTTCTGTGCTAACGAGAACGACAACTATCCTAACTCCTTGGAGCTCCTGTCGCAAACGGTTTTGAAAAATGGGCAATACTTGGACTCGTGGATCTTGCCCTCAATGAACGCCATCAAGCTCATGAAACTCCCGGGTCTCTCGAATATCTCTAACCACCTGATCCATGATGGAACTACTCTTAACCAGGACCCCAATCTTAGTCGCTGTAATCAGCTTGCGTTCGTTGATACGGCGTTCAACTTACGTTTGGTGTCGCCGTTGAACGGTAAACACACATTTAAATATAAGTTGAATGATAGACCCTTTCAAATCGACTGCTACGACCAGCATGGTTACTCTAAGTGGTGTCCACTTGTACAACCCGCAAAAAGTAATTTCCAGGACTTTCAAAACTTCGACACTCCATTGTCGCAAACAGAAATTGAAACCTGCGGACCGTTCCTGGAAATTACGAACGACCGAAACATCACTCTCAGTTCGTATGCTCTCGATGCTAGTGAAAATAAAGACTTGTTCTGGAGCTTCTTTGAAACCTTCGGAAATGATATTCCTCAGGTGGTACATGAGTTCACACGAAGTCATGAATACGAGACTCCCAACACTAGCTCTGGAGACTTGTCAGAACATCTTAAAGAGGGCTTGATCATCAGACCCGAAGTAATGAGTCCAAAGCAATTAGGTCTGGGCATTTGTAGCCCCGAAGTCAATGATTAAAGGGAATCATTGGAAGCCATGAGGCGTGTAGCCGGTAGTATAGATATACAAGACTTTTACCCATACTCACCGTGTCCATCAAAGCAGTGTAAATTACAGACCTGGAATATGGAAAAGTTCTTAAAATACGTAAACAGTTTATGTAGATCACATATGGGCGTTACCTGTCGAAATCTTATCTCGAGTTCGTCGAGATCATTGGCGGCAGCCCGCCCTCCGAGCGTGGTTCGTTAGACTTGAGAACCAGCGATTAACCAACCTAGAAAAACATGCGAAGAATCTCAAGCACAGCACCACCGCAGACTAAGAATAATAGTATACCCACCCAGCCCTTTGAAACCGGAAACTGGACAGTTTCAGCCTTCTTTCTAGGCTTGCCCTGCTTGTTGACGTTCAGCTTTGCAAATTTGGCATTAGCAGCCTTCTGTTTAGGTGTTTGGTATGCCTAGTGCAAGGTTAGTACATTGTATGGAAATTTTGGTAGTGTGACTCACTACCATCTAGTCTTGAAACATACCATGATCAACTATGGATTGGATGTGTAAGAGCTTCGTGTTGAGTTAAGACACGTATATGATATAGGTACCTGCACAAAAGCGCGTATGGCCGAGCAAAATAAACTATAAGAATTCAATAATTTATTCCTAATTCTTCTTTCTCGAAACATGGTGAGAATTATTCCATGTCTATCCGGGTCAAGTGTGTAAACTTTTTTATTTAATATATATACTCCTCCCATCAAAAAAATGATTTTAAATATTCAATAAAAAGACTAGCGCAGCCCGGTTTCGATCCGGGGACATCAGGGTTATGAGCCCTGCGCGCTTCCACTGCGCCACTGCGCTGCTAGTTATTGATTCTTAAAATTTAATAAACATTATATAAATTTGTTTTAAAGAATTAAAAGTACAATTATTGTCACAAGAAAAAAAAAAACAAGACAAACCTTCAAAAACTTTTTAGATTTTGTCCTATGATTCAATATTCATTAATATTGTGTACATACTGAATAGAATTTTATAATTTTGAAAAGTACAAATCTTCTTTTTTTTTTCAGCTCACCGCAAATCCGATTAGTTTATTCATAAAGCATGTGTATGTAATAACAAAATAAAAGCCATGTACTATAATCTCAGACAAGAGGGTTACCTTTAAAATGTACTTCTTTAACAGCTGCGGAAAATCAACTTGAAAGCAAGAACCATATCTCTTCATCCATCAGTCAATTTATCTTGTATCAATTCATACGCCAGATAATCACGTCGTCTACCTCCACAATCCTGCTCAATGTGCAAACAAGTGCTAGCTTACCAAGCGAAAATATGGCACATAGCCATCGGGTTCAAATTTCTTTTCACAAAAAAGCTCCCTTTGATGTTTACAATGCGTGAAGTATTCTTTTTGTAAGTATTACATTTTATTGATTTGGACCCAAACAATGCATACTTCAGAACGAGCTCCGTTTAATACCCAAACACTCAAAAAAAGTTCCAGAAATATTATTTTTCAAATAAATGTGGGAACCCAAATATTCAGTACATCAATGGCATGATTACAAGTCTTATTCTACTGTTGTTTCATCTCATACGTGTGTAGCTGCTCGGAATACTGCGTGGATTGAGAGTTGTGAAATATTGACCGCAACGGTTTTCTCACATTTCCCACTAAGCATAGTACAGTCAATGTTATAATCACGACCAAAGAACAATTAGCAACATTTCGGTCCTTTTCTTGTTTCTTTTTGTGCAGTGGCGCTAAAATAAGCACTCCAACCCCAATACGTTTGCTGGCCCGCACAAAGCCCCAGTCCCAACGCAGCCGCATTCTTCTAAGCAACGTGCGACTTCAGTATGTAGCGCTCGTATACTCGGCCACCAGTTTTCCCCAATAAGCTTGACCATGCCTGCAACGGTGACATACGTCGCCGTAGCCCCTGGAGCTGCGGTGCCTGCACGGGTATTTGTTAACCGCAAGAAATTGCTTCTGCTGAGCGCTGTGGCCGTAAACGAGAAATCAATAATCAAGCTTTCTCTGATCAACCTGATTCGCCTTAGCAACTTCGACTTGACTAATCTATTTCTCGACCTTGGCCCGCACTTCGAACACCTTTTACTCGAAAAACCTCTTTCTGAATTGTTCACCCAGCGATCTGTGCTGCGCCAGGCAAAGTCAGTTTCTGAATTGTCCAATACATGGACATGTAAGGTAGTGGTTTCTCTAGGATATTTAGCCGATTTGCGCTTCAAGTTGGGGCGCCTTCGGAACTTAGGAGATGCTAACTTTCTTGAGGCGAAGAAAATTGAGATCGATCAAAGAGATGGGCGAGGTTCTGAGCTCCTAGAGAAAAGCATCAAGTTTCATTTCTTAAAAAGGGAGCCGGACTCAGACAATGAATGCTCGTCCCTGGATGAGAAAAAAGGGTTTAGCTATAAACTACAAAAACGGAGACTTATTAACCATAGTGTCGTAGATTCTCTAGATATATATGTTCTTCATCGCCCGATGTCATGAGAACTGATGCAACACTGGTCAAAAAACATTTCTGTCAGCTTCCTGCAAATGTCTGAGTCCTTTTTTTGTTGTTGTTTCGTTTCTGTTCATTCGCATTTTTTATAAACATTTTATCTATATACAACGCTCCGATATACATTTTATCGTATTCTTAAACCACATCACTGATCACTCTGGATGCCTCACGGTATGTCTTCAACAAGGACAAACACTTCTCTCTCTCCATTTGAATAGTCTCATCCTCTTGAAGCAACTCATCAAAGAAGTTCTCGTTGTAGAGCTTCACCACAAGACGGTTTTGAATGTGCACCTTGATGTAGTTCACCAACAAGCACATAATAGACTTGGGCACTTGGTCCTGAACAATCTCCCTGACAATTCCAAAGTAAGACACAATCAAACGTCTGATCAACTCCGTTTCCAACTGCTCTCTCTCACTTAACTCGGAAAGATTGTCTTCTTCACCCTCGACATTGTGACGTGCAATGCCGTTCATGTTGGACACTTCATGATGCGAAGGTGAATGAGAATAGCGATCATCAATATGCAAATCCTTCATGTCATGAATGGCGCCATTGTTAATAAAGTTATTGTTAAATTGCAAAGTTGGCTCGTGCGCCTGAGGAAACTTGAAAGGAGTAGGGTGCAACTGTGCTTGTGTTTGCATTTGTTGTTGATGGATGATCGGGTCTCTTCCAAAAAAGTAGTTGAGGTAGGATTCGTGGTTGATATGATTGGTGGTGTCAGATTTGATTGACAAGCTTGTTCTGATGGAGTCACTTCTCTTTTGCCGTGACACTGGCTTGACGTCGTCATCGACCTGGCTCACATCGAGCTCTGCAGCCTTCTCATCTTCGAATACATCCGCATCATCTTCCTCATCATCACTTCGTTTTCTCAAAATGCGCTTAGTCGCAAGCTTGAGCTTCGATGACAGCTCCAACTCCCTTTGTTTTTGTCTCTCTTGAACAACCGAACCCATTGCCTCAGCGGCACCCACAAAGTTTGGGTGGTTGGTATTAATGTATGCCTGTTGAATCTCAATCATAGACTCCACATATTTTATAGTGGGGCCGAGTCTCTCCCTTAACAAGTCTGAAACGACTTCTATGAGCTTCGCCTGGAGCTTTGGATACCTGTTCATTTCCAGTCCATTTCCTGCAGTGCAGACGTTGTGCACAATTTTCATAAGCTCCTCGTACACCATTTCAACGCATCTGCGCGCAGGATCCTCCAAAAGTCGGATCTGTGGCTTAACTAGCAAGTCGAAAGCCAATTCAGGTACAAAGAGCGATGGTCTAGGACCTGATGAGTTCCTGATTGCAGTTCTGATATCCTTGACTGCCAAGTTTTGGGTTGGATTGATGGACGCCAACAGGGCACCGAAAACCTCGTTGAAGATATAGTATATCCTGGCACCTCCACATAACTCCTTGATGGAGTAATCGTTCAAGGATGTACCCTCTACCGAGTTAACAAACCCGTTGGCGAACTTCGTCATCAAGTTCAAGAGAAGCGCAGATCTTCCTTCCTTGGTCTCAGCTAACGAGGGTAAATCGCCATATGATGCTAATTCCTGCTCAGCTTGGCCCATTAATGTGTTCAACTTGGCCTTGATGTCTGGCAAGCGTTCACGTATGTGGTTCATCAAGATCTTGTTGAGGGTGATCGTTAAGTAGCGGGTACCACATTTGTTCGCTATAGCACGGTATGCTGGGTGGTTTCCGAAGAACAGCTGCTCCGAGTACAAAGAATCGTCCAAGGACTTGTTTTCCTGGATGTCCTGCTGGGAGCGGTTAACAACACCAATAAATCCAAGCTTCAATGGATAAACATTGCCCTTGAGGATATCAAGGGCATTGGTACCCTGATCCATCAAGTCAATCTTAGACAAAATACCCACTGTGCGCCTTCCGGTGGGGTCCACCTGTCTGGCTAACTTCAAAGACTCGGAGTTAACCAAGTCCACGTTTGCAGGAGATACGGCCAAGATGATGCAGTTTGGTTTTGACACGTACTCCAAGATTAAGCTACGGGTCTGTTTCTCTATGTCGCTGGGCTGGTCGCCGATGGGTATCTTCGTAAGACCCGGTAAGTCGACCAAGGTCAAGTTCAAGACGCGGTCGGAGTAGATTTTCAAGTTAATGGGCAAGCGGGAGATACCTTTGTTGCTACCAGCGATTCTTGCGGTCTCTTTTTCGATCTCGCGCCGAATCGCATGGAAATTGTAGAAGCGTTTGTTGGGTATGTGCAAGAACTCGCCCCACTCGCTCGGCTCATCATTCTCGTACGTGTTCAGGGTGCCGGTAGCATGGGCCTGGTTTCTGATGTGCGCCTCCAAGTTGATTTCGTCTGGGGCCAGCGAGTAAGTTGACTCGTCATGCAAGTCTGCGGGATTGTAGTTACGCACCAACGGGTCGTCCTTCTTAATGTTGATCAATTGCAACACCAAGGGTCTGCGGGTAACAATGCCCGTTCCTCTGGGAAGAAAGTCCTTGCCGACGATGTTTTCTAGCACAGACAGTTTCCCGCACGACTGGGAGCCCACGACAGCCAAGATAGGCAAGTCGATCTCCGACAATTGCGTAGTGGTTGCAATGTCCTGGAGTTTGTTCACTACTGGGATGAGGTCGTGCAAGGACATGCTGAAGATTTTTTTGTTTTGTTTTGTTTTTTTGTTTTTTCCTTTTTCCTTTTTCTTTTTTCTTTGGATGAAACACGGAGCAAACTTAGATCACCGAATGTTCCGCGGATGAATGGATAACGTATATGGGTGGCCACGGTGTGGGTATCAATGACACGTTGTGAGCCGCGAAAAACTAATGTGGACAAGACGGCGTCTCTTTTTCGCTGGGGTTAAATATTGCACCGTCAGATATATGCTGTGGTCCGGGTGGATTAAAGACTGGGGTCTCAAATGGGATGAACGATCACGCAGATGCAAAAGCGATTATTGCAGCGGCGAAGTATTCTCTTCTTCTTGCTATTCTTGGGAAAAGACACAGCAGCTGGGGAAAGGTCAAATTTGTGGCGTCACTCAAAATGGGTTTCGGCAAGGCTGCACTGCTGGTTGCGGAAAGTTAGTTCTGGCGAAGAGAGGTAATCGTTTTCCTGGGACTGCGGAAAACTCGGCTCTAGTTTGCTCACGTTTTTTTTTTAGGTTTTTTTTTTGTTTTTTCCCGCAACACTGAGGGTACCGTTGGGCGCCAAGAGAAGCTCGCTGGGTCGGCACGTTTTCACCAATCTCCAAATAGCCCGCGCGTTTTGAGAGATCCCCCCCCCAATACTATGGGTCTCCATAAGCCGGCTCACTGTGCATTCCAAGATAATGACATTCGGTTTAGCCATGGAAAAAAGTAAGAAAAATACAGTAAAATATGAATAAGATAAAAAAATCAAAAAAATCAAGCGAAAGAAAGGAAGACAGTGGTTATCTTCTCCTTCTGATTTGCAATTCTACATGTTTGTGCTCTCTGACAGTGCTCGTTCGAATCGGGTAGCATAGAACCAGTATCCACAGTCACGTGACAACGTCCTAACATGACGCCGTCTAATATTATGCCCGGCCTATAATACTATGGGCGAGTCAGGTGCTTCTCGAGCAACGGATGCACCAGAATATATGTTTGGAGGCTCTATTATTTGATGGCCCACTCTGTTTCTGACCGTGTTAAAGTCTGGTTCAATGTGTGTTGGTATTTTCTGAACTATGTTGCAAGTAGCAATCCTGGGTCAATTTGTCACATAATATACATTTCAAAAAGATGTTACAAAATTTTTCTACTTTGTAAATTGTCTAAAAAATCAGACCGCTCGCGTCCGGAAATCCAATGTGTTCTTGCAAAAAGAGAAATGCTGGCTCTAAATTTTTATTATTTTCCATCCAAAAAATTATCTTGTTTGTTTTGTTCTATTATTGAATACTCTCTATGGTGGGCTTTCTTGCCAAGGCCGCGAATTTTTTTTTTTGCAGACGACGACTCCATTCTCGGTTCCGCTTGAGGGGGTGAAGTCGCGATATCCTGCGAGACCCGGGCCCAAGTACTATGAACTCTCACTGGCCAACTTCACCTGGATCGTGTGCGATTAAATGAAAGAATGAAAGAAAAAGAGAGAGAACAAATAAAAATAAAAATTAAAAGAAATTAGAAGGAAAAGACCATTTCACATCTGTGAGGTGCCATGATTACCAAGAACACGGCCCACTCAATATGCCTCGGCCTCAAGAAAGAACGCTCCAACCATTCACGAACGCTTTCTCTAGCATTCCTGCACCGGGCCGCGCTACTCAGGCCAAGTGTCCATGAACGCCCTGGCTCCATTCATCAAACTTGTTTCCTCAGCACAGACATCTATCCACCAAAAAAAAATCAGCATGCTCTGGTCGTGGCTCCCTGTCTACTTGGCTCTTGCAGCTGTTGCCGCATGCTCACAATTTCATATTGATAAGACTGCGTGGCAGAACACTCGTTACTACCGGAACCTTGACCTCTCGCACCCGTACGTTACGGAGCGTTCTTTGATCGAGATAAAAAACATCTCGCCGGAACCCCAGAGCTTGTACGTGCTACCAGTGAATGATGGCTTTGATTCCATCACCAACGTGTCTCACTATGGCGCTGTGCTCGTGGAGCGCAATGAAAACGCTTTTATTGTGGAGTTGACGGAGGGCATCTACGCCATCAAGTTGCCATTCCCCATTGCGCCCGGTTCGCTGATCGAAATGAACGCTGTTTTTGTGTACACGGACTCCATATCGCCATACCCTCCCAAAATTGCTATGGAGGACCGTCAGCTGTTGCTTCTTAAGCTCAACAAGTTCTGCTACTCGCCCTACGTGACATTTGAGTACTCCTTGACATTACAGAGGCTCTCCAAGGGTCAGGAAATGGAGTTGGTAACTGAGTTCGAAACAACCCCTGGTTTGCCTGAAATCAAGCCGCGCGTGGACAAAGATGCTCGCACGTTGATATACGGGCCCATTAGTGCGGAAATTCCCTCATACTCCGTCTCACCAATGGGGCTAGTCTACGACCACAACCAACCGTTAACACACGTGGCCAACTATGAGAGAAGCTTCTGGTTGCCTGGATCTGATGTGAGCGTCGTGCTGACTGAGGAGTACTATGAGCTTTACCACAAGGGCGCAGAATTGAAAGACGGTTTCTCGCGCATGGAGTGGATGAAGGGCCGCTACGAGCGTTCACAAGATCACCATGCGATAGCCTTTTTGGCGTTTCCATTTGATGAGTCTGCTCCATACAATGATTACTACGTCACAGACAAAGTGGGTATGGTCTCCTCGCATAAAATTAACAACAACATCCTTGTTGTCCAGCCGCGGTTCCCGCTTTTTGGTGGCTGGAAGTATAACTTCACTCTTGGTTGGACCAACTCGCTTGAGACGTTTGTACGGAAAGTGCAGGGCGAGGAAGACGTTTTCATCGCCGAATTCCCGCTCTTGAATTCGCTCAAAAGCGTCCATTACGACAAGGTGTACATCAACTTCTACTTGCCTGAAAACGCCATGTATCTCAATGCCAGTGCTTCGGAAACCCCAAAAAGCGTGCTGGTCAGCACCGAGTTGAGTTATCTCGACGTCTCGGACGGCCACGTAAAGGTAACGCTCGAGTTCTCAAACTTGGTCGACGTGGTTGCCGACACAAAAGTCTTGATCAAGTACAAATACACTGCCGCCAACTATTGGTACAAAGTTGCCAAGATTGCGGGTTTCCTCTTCATGGGGTTGATGAGTTACTACGCTTTGGGGCTTGTAGACTTATCCATTAAGAAATAAAATACATAGTATGAAGAAATACAGTATACGCCTAGAATAATCTTTCCTCTATCCCTCAAACGCATGACGATTTTTAATGTTCACTATATCCTCATGGTCGTACTTGCCGTAGTTGCTCGTCGGTCACTTGGAGCAAATGGGCTACTAAGTACCTGGACTTAAAGTTCACACCATTGAGATCACGTGCAGCCTTAGCAGCATCTTGCAACGAAACGAAAACCACGTAGCAGGTACCTTCGGGCACGGAGCCGTCCGAGATTCTGACCTGGTGAATCGTTCCGAAGTGGGAGAAGAGATCGTAGAGCAGAGAAGTGGACACGTTGTACGGTAGGTTCTTAACCACGACAATTGGGAATTGGGACAGTTTCGACATATGTGCAGGGGTATTTGGAGAGGCGGCAGTGCCTATGAAATGGCAGGGGTTTATTTTCGTGGGAGCAACCTAGGAATACGGTTCTATAATGGGTGCTCAGAGCCATCGCTGTTGATGGGGTTTGCTGATGCGCGAAGCTAATTATTAAGACTCGAGCAAAAGATATTGAGGTAACGGGGGCGGGAAGACGCTGTTGCTTACAATGCAACTTGCAGCACACAACTTGAAAAGATTATTTATGCTTGGTGATGGATATATTAATTTCTTTAATTTTGTTTTCTCGTCCAATATTTTTTTTGAGACTTAGACGTGACTTTTCCTCCAGCTGAATATCTATCGCCGATGTGCATGGGGATGTGAACAGAGAACATTGGATTTCCGGGGCAATACATCTTTGAACTTTGGAATTGGCTTGGGAGGCCAGCG
This sequence comes from Metschnikowia krissii, assembly GCA_030561945.1. NCBI lineage: Eukaryota > Fungi > Ascomycota > Pichiomycetes > Serinales > Metschnikowiaceae > Metschnikowia > Metschnikowia krissii. The sequence continues at coordinate 8,561 of JAKTYP010000080.1, read as the reverse complement.
CATGTCCTCTACATTAACACATGCATCCATGAATGTCTGAGGGCTGTTTCCGTAAGAAGTCGTTATTTGGAGCTAGGCGGAGAACTGGGTTGAGTTTTTGGTTTGATATGCGAAGCTATGGCTTTTTGTATCAGGACCAGCTTCCACGTGAAACCGCTTTGAAAATTACGTAAGCTTTGGGATGAGATATCGTTTGATACTTGTTTTGTTTATTTAGTTCACTCTTGGCAAGTTCTCCTGCCTTAAGCTCGAGCGGCTTTAAAACTTAAAGCCCTTGAGGTCGATGTACCCCCTGCGGCTTTTTGAGCGGTAGATACCAAAGAGCACCACTGCGGCAACTGCGACATATATAACGAGCATATACCCTGAGGTGACAGCCTCGAAGTCCATGACCATGGGAACTGATGAGGGGTCCATGTACATAGCCTTAGTGATGACAATCTCGCCAACTGGGGTCTCGCCATTCACGGGCATCAGATTGATCTTTTCGATAATGTCGAAGCCCAGAACAAGCTGGCCAAAGGCCACGTACTTGCCGTCAAAGAACGGGGTGGCCAGCGCAAGGGAGATGAAGAAGGATATGCCGTTGGTGTCATCCTGTGTGCTGGCCAACGAGATCCGGCCGGGCTTGTTGTGGACAATCTCGAAATTCTCGCACGGGAACCGCTCGAAAATTATAGGCTCGTATTCTTTCCAGGCGACCTTCTTTAAAAACCCGCCCTGGATGATCATATCCTTGACGATTCTGTGGATGACGGAGTTGGTGTACCCATCAGTTTCCCGCTCGACGGAGGTGATGAAGTTGGCCACAGTGATGGGAGTGGTGTCGCCGAAAAGCGCAAACTTCAAGTCTCCGAGGTGCTCGACATCATCTTCTGCCTTAAGGATCGAAATGGAGAACAACGCAAAATGTGTGACTTCAGGGTCTCCCTCTAGATGCTTGAGCTCTTCTGCTGACAAGGCAAGGTTTGTAGCACACCAGGCGAGAAGCGGTAACGCCAAAAAGTAAACGAGTTTGAGTGGGTTCATCGATGCGTGCTGATGAAAAAACAGGAAGAGAAAAATACTATCCGGGTGGAAGTGGAGGAGGATACCAACGATGGTGTAGGCCGAGATCTCCGTCGTGTTCAAAGAAAAAAAAAACGCTTATCTGCATACGCCAGTCTCAAAACCGCCATGGCAAGTACAGGATACCTCTTTTGCCAGGAATTGGGCGCAACAGAGGTGTACGCGCAAGCTTGGGGTGTGTATCCCAGAAAAAGAGCAAGGCAAAGTGGAGAAAAAATAAAATAGAAGGAAATAAACTTAAAAAAAGAGCAGAACAGAACAGATCAAAAACCGACCCAGAATATTGCACATGAGTCATTCCTTTCAAGCCTAGCGCGAGGCCTTGGACGTGGTTTGGATGGATTTGTATGAGTCCTTGCGCGTGTCGTATTTGTCCTCTGTGCGCGTTGGGCGACAAGAAGCAATGCAATAAGTGGCCCGTACTGCAATTACGAATTTCACTTGCATGCATGCGCAGGCACATAGTTTGGATACACGCGCTCATTTTGGATGCGTGCCAGCAGCAATCGGAAAGAGCCATTGCCCAAGAAAAGAAGACAGAACAGTAGAAAACGAAAAAAAAAACAACAACAACAGCAACATAAAACAAGAAGAAATATATAGAAAAAAAAACATATAGATGCAACACAAAACACAAGAGGTAATGGTCCTGGGGCATCGCCGTCAAAATGTACCATACAGAAGGTCCTCGGCCAAAGGTGATTGCTCATACTGGCAGAGACGAGGCTGGCTGGCTAATAAGGCATATAATCACGTGATCCAGGTCATGTGGTGCCGGGGTACGCGCGCCCCCAATGTGCCTGGGCTTCATGTTATTAAAAAAGGGGTCTGTCTGGTAAAACCGCACGGTTTAAATTCGTCGCCGCACCGGCTGTGGCCGTAGCCACGGAAAAAAAAATTGAGGTATTTCGAGCAACTGGCCTAATTCTGGGTACTGGCATAAACCATTTCTCGTGGGGCGAGGTTTGGCAAATCTGGATCTGTCCCGCGTGGATTTTAGAAACTGATGGGCGTATTCCAAGATAAAGGTCCTGGCAGCACGCTTTATGGTATCTGGCCTTGGAAAGACCGGCGAATGGAGCAGAAACCAGACGCCTTAATATGTAATTTTTTTTTTTTTTTAGAAACGAAATTACTCATTAATAGAGCAGCGGGACAGGACTTCGCCCGCAAGGAAGTGTTTTTTCCAAGGAGGGCTTTCGTGAACCTAATATATATGGAGCTGTTTGCTCAGGCGCGCTCGTGCCATAGACCAAGTAAGAAAGGAAGACCACACGAAGTAGCCGCGGTGTTGGCAATCGCATGCCGTGAGCGCCGCGCTGATGTACCATGCGGCGGTACGCTGTACTTGAGATACCTAAGAACACAAGGCATGCACGGTGTGACTGGGCGGGTCCCCAATAAAAGATCTCTCGAGCGGTCGCCCGATCCAGACCGCTACAGTAAGCTTGGAGCACAGGCCATGGAGTTGGGGAAAGCATTGCCGGGGTTTTCTTTCTTTCTTTCTTTCTTATTTTTTTTTTCCAAGGAATTATTCAGGAAGTGGTGGCATGAGATGGCGCGGGAGCAACGGCAGACCTTAGAATGGGCCCTGGGTCTATTTCTAATCGCAGGCTGTGAGTCTCTACTTCCTCCACCGATTGCGCAGGGCACGGGCCGAATCAGAATCTTAGAAGCTCCCTCAAAAAAAAGAAGAGAAGAACAAGACAAAAAAAGAATTTAAAGAAGAACTAGAGGAAGAACTAGAAAAATAATTAGAAGGTGAAGTATCAAAAGAAAAAAAAAAACATTCAAAAAATAAAATCAAAAAAGAAATCGCCATCCTCATTTCCATGGGTCTCGCCGGGCCCGGCCGCACGTGACCGACAAGTGGCGACCTGGAGGCATGGGCCCGCGGACTCAGCGCGCGACATGGTCTCCAACCCTCTGGCCCCAACCACCAACGCTCATCTGCCGTTACTCCCTCTTCCCTCTTCTTTAAATAAAAAGAAAATTGAACACGCCAGCATGAACGGGATCACAGTGGATATCAACCACTTAAAGAAAGGCGAGGTGTCGTTGGGCACGTCGATCATGGCCGTCAAGTTTAAAGACGGCGTCATTCTAGGCGCCGACTCGCGCACCACTACCGGCACGTACATTGCCAACAGGGTCTCGGACAAATTGACGCAGATCCACGACACCATCTACTGCTGTCGGTCTGGGTCTGCAGCAGATACGCAAGCGGTCGCGGATATAGTGAAGTACCAGTTGCAGATGCACGCGATGCAGTTGCCGCAGGGCGAGTCACCCACCACGAAAGTGGCAGCATCCATTTTCCAAGAGATGTGCTACAAAAATAAGGACAACTTGAGTGCTGGGATCATCTGTGCCGGTTACGATAAGCGTCACAAGGGCTCCGTATACCTGATTCCAATCGGCGGGTCCATGCACGAGCAGGAGTACGCGATTGCGGGGTCCGGGTCCACATTCATTTACGGCTGGTGCAACGAGCACTTCAAGAAGGACATGGACAAGGACGAGTGCGTTGGTTTTATTAAGGCAGCGCTCGCCGAGGCCATCAAGTGGGACGGCTCATCGGGCGGCGTCATTCGGATGGTTGTGTTGACGGATGCCGGCGTCGAGCGCTTGATTTTCTACCCCGAGGAATACCAGAAGTAATTACTCCGTGTGAGGAGCACAACGGGCCCAGGATGGCCCTCGCCGCGGTTGGGGCTAGCATAAACGGCAGGCAGCATTTGCGGCGCGCCCGCTAGCACACCCCCACGACTCTTTGCTCTAGTCACGCCCGTCTGCCACACCCGCCAGTCACGCCAGACGTATGCACATAGGTCGACGTTATCTCACCACGCTGCTGACGGCCGCGCGCGCATGGTCTATTTCAATACACAAGCTCGTGCCTTTCCTCAGGATCCCGGCGTTGCACGCCCGCCAGTAGTACATGTAGTATACCGGCATGTACCTGCTGACGAAGTCCCGCACGGCTTGCTCGGACATACCGCTGCCCGTGCGTGTCACCAACGCCGCTTCCTGTTCCCGCCGCCACTCGTACACGTAGTCTAAACTCTGGGTGCGTAGAACAATCGAACAGTCAAACGACGCCCATAGCGCCTCGTATGCCTGTAGCTTGTGGTTGATCTCAAGAAGATGGTGCATGCAGCTCCGGTGCACGGCGCCACAAACGGGGTGGGAAAAATACACTGCCGGGAACACCGACGGTGCTAATGCCTGGTACCCATTGAACCAGCCCTCTAGCACAATCACGTGGACGGGGCTTTCCACAAGCAGCCATGCACTTTCAGGAAACCGGTCGCCCTCACCCGCAAAGGCACTTTTGTCGTAGCGAGGAATCATCACAGGAACGTTTCCCATCACGAGATCTACCATTGTTCGGAGCGCCAACTCGAGGTCGTGCGTACCGGGGAGACCCCGACCCGCCAATATGACATTGCCTGTTTTTCTAGCGTCGGCAGTGACACGCGTCTGCTCCGCGTGTGTAAGGTAAAAGTCGTCGATCAGAATGCCCACGCAATTCAAGGCAGCGTGGTATTTTTTACAGTGGTTTAGCAAATGGTTCGCGAGAAAGGACTTCCCCAGACCCTGTGGGCCGCAGATGCCCATGACTAGTGGTTTCGTCGAGACCCATTCTGCCAACTGGCGGTCGAGAAAAGCCGTGGCGAGGTCGAGAGTCCTGGTTGTGGACGGGGAACACATGTGACTTTATTATATTATATTCCTTGATTCTTTTTGTTATTTGTTTCAGATCTTGTTTAATCTTTTTTATTTTTTTTTTGAATTCTTATTATAATGAGGAGAATGCGATTGCTGGGCTGGGGACCTATAGGGCACCACTGGCGCGGGGGACCGGGCGCGGGCCCATACGCGGGGCCTAGACGCAGTACTGGGTTCTGCCCGGGACCAGATAATAGATGGCCACGGGGGTTGGACCTGAAAACCACGTGGTGCTGCCCAGATAACAACAGACTTGACTCATAATCTATTTTCTGATATTTTACCATGTGTTTTTTCCTTGGCAGTTTGGACGTGCACCGCAAGTCAAAGGAAAGAAAGAGAGAAGAGGGTTATGTGTGCACTGCGCAGCGCCTAGAGAGCTTTCGTCTCTTTCAATTTGGCAATCAACTCATCCACGCTCTCGACCTTGATTCCCGCCGAGCGAGCTGTCGGCTCCTCCACCTTGAGCGTCTCCAATCGGTTGTCAATTTCAACGCCCAAGTCGCTCGCCTTCAATTTCTCTAATGGCTTTTTTTTCGCCTTCATGACGTTGGGCAAAGACGCATACCGCGGCTCGTTCAAACGCAAGTCTGCCGTCACAATCATGGGCAAGCTGGCTCGCAAAGTGTCAGAGCCTCCGTCAACCTCACGTGTGACGCTGATCTTGTCGCCGTCGATCTCGACCTTCGACGCGTTTGTTGCCTGTGGCCAGTTCAACAAACCTGCTAAGATCTGGCCCGTCTGATTCGCATCATCGTCAATGGCCTGTTTACCCAAGATCACTAAGTTCGATTGCTCCTTCTCAACCATCTTCTTTAATATCTTTGCCACGGTCAAAGGCTCGACTTCAGTCTCGCCAACGTCAATTAACGTCGTCGAGTCTACACCTTTTGCAAGCGCCGTTCTCAAAATATCCTGCGCTTTGGGGGGTCCGATCGACACGGCGTGTATCTTCTTTACAAGACCCTTGTTCGCTTCTCTGATGCGCAACGACTCCTCAACGGCAATGTCACAGAAGGGGTTCATGCTGAACTTGACACCTTTGGTCTCGACACCAGTGCCGGTCTTGTTGATTCTGGGCTTTATTGCATAATCGATCACACGCTTGACAGGGACAAGAATCTTCAAATTGGTTGACATTTTTAGGGCTCTCCAGTGTAGTCTCTGTCACCCATGAATTGGCAGCGCGAGTTTTTTTTTACACTCGCAACTCGGACCGGAGGCAATCTGCAGTACATCAAGTTTAATTACGTACATGGCTACCGGTGGGAGAGCCGGTTCCGTTGCTTCATTTTCTCGATTCTTGCCTTGAGCTGAGCTGTGACCTCAGTTGCTTTTCTCCAGTTTTCCTCTCCGTCTCCAGTCATTTTTTTGGGCTCCAAAACCAGCAGAAGCTCGGCGCTGGTAGAATTGGTAGATCGCGTGAAGAGACTAGTATTTGGCTCATTCGTCAGATTTTGCTCATCCAACGTGGGGTGAAGTGCACCGTTACCATCAATTGAAAGTCGGTTTACACGGGTACTTAACTCAGACAGCGCATGTCTAGACTGAGGGTATTTGACTGGCGATGCGAAAGGCGACGCGAAATTGTCGCCCTGGTACAATGGTGGCAGCTGTGACGATTGTGTTGAATGCTGGAGTTTCATCATCTCGATAAGTTGTTCCAAACTCTTGATCTTCAACTTCGCGTTTTCTAAGTCGCTTGTAAGCCGCATGAGCTGCGTGTCCTTTTGCTTTACCATAAGGTTTCCGTTGGTGTTATCACGAGAAAGTAGTTCAATCCGCTCGGTCAACGCAGCATTTTCTTGCCGTTGACGACGCGTTTCCTCCGCGGCTGCTGCTTGTGCTTGCAGAGCCAGTTCAGTTTCCTCCCGAAGACGTCGATTTTCTTCTTTGAGGATCCGTAATTCTTCGAGAACCTTAGGTGGCACCGAAGGTGTTGTCTCCAGCGACTTAGTGGGTGCATTGGATGATGGGGGAACAAGCAGTCTACTGGTGAAATTTTTTAGGGGCGCCTTTGGTACCAGGTCAGGGCGCTTCGCAGGAGACGTGGCAAGTCGTTTTGATGGAATTGAGGGCGGAGGTCCCGTTTTCTTGATTGCAGCTGTGCTTACAGAAAGTGGGGCTGATATCTTGGCAGCGGAGGGTTTCTTCTGTGAAGACGAAGGTCGCAATGGTGTTGTTGCTTTTACAGAAACAGTCTCGAATACCGCGTGTACCTTAGCGAGTCTGTTTTCGTCGACTTTCTCGAGCAACGCGCGAAGCTCGCGCTCACCGGTGATCTTCATAAGTGTACCGACCATTTCTGTTGCTGACTGACGGATGGGTTCCTGTGAGTCAGTAAGGAGCTTCACTCCCACTTGCATAATCAGGTCGATCTGCGCACCGGAAGGTGCCACAGGTGTCGCTGTTAAGCACCGCTGAAGGAAGTTGGTGGATGCGATCTTGACCTGAGGTGTTTTGTGCGCCATTCCTCCAATGGTTTCATCCAAGATTTCAGTGAGCGAGCATGAGGAAAAAACAGCATCCAAGGCATTTGCAAGTGCTTCAGCGACGGCTGGTTTCTTTTCCTTTGTGCGCTCGAGCAACGGAGCGAGTACAATTGGTCGATACCGCAGAAACGAGTCTCGGAGCCCATGAGCCAATGCCACGATGCCACTTGCTGCGAGCAGCACGACCTGGAGGTTTGCGTCTTTGAAGCACTTAGAAAAGAGCCGCACGAGGTCAGTGTAGTCGTCATTTTTGAGGCGTGGCGCGCGAGAAAGGATTTGCTGGGTTTCTTCAAGAGCCTCGACGCGGTCTTTCCACTTGCTCGCGGTAGCACGCGCATATAAGTCGGAGGGCATCTGCGAGAGAATATCAACGGGCTCGAGCAAGTCAAATGGATCGATTTCAGCCACGTTTTGGCCCGTGGTTCTGAGATCTTCGCCGCTTACGTCCGGCATAGGTTCATCACCAGAAAGCGCGTCTGTGCCACTCTGTTGACGAGCCGCCGCCTCCTCTCTCTGGGACCTCGTTAGCCTGCGCTGTTCCGGACGCGAGTCTTCGACTTTCGCGAATGCTGCAGTCAAGTCACGCTGTTGCACTGGCTTCAACTCGGAGAACAAGGCCAGCGTAAGCCCTGCACGGAGCCAGACATACATCTCGACGGCCAACTGTGTTGTTTCGGCGCGCACATTTCGGTCTGCATGTCCGAAAAGTTTGGGCAAGGCTGGTAGCACAAGCCGCAGAGGCACGACCATACACCCGAACTCGTGCACGAGGGTGGCGAGTGCTTTGACGCATCCGGCAACGAGTTTCGGGAGCCGGTGTTCGAGGAATGGAGCCATGAGCTCGACGATCCAGTCTGCCGACCCAGAAACGTCCGTGAGCCACAAAAGTGCGTCAACAGCCTTTGCCTTTGTGCCCGCACGCGTCAGCGCAAGCCCCTTTTCGCACAAGGCAGGCACAAGCCCAGTGTTTTTGAGGCGAGCGATGCTGGCGGATGGGCACCCGTACTCGAGGTACTTGCACACGAGCAAAACAGCCAGTTCTTGCGCAACTACGTTTGCATCAAGCACTGCGTTTGTAAGTATCTGCGGGTTAACAGACACGGTGGCAAAACATTGGTCTCTGTCGTTGCGTGAGCCCTCAAACTGGGCGGCTAGAGAGGTGTAGCCGTCGAGCCTCACCTTCCACACACTGTGCACGATTTTCTGCTCCACCGGCAATTGCGAGTAGTCCTGGTCAGCGCTCATGGTTGAGTGGCAGCAGAGAGATTT